>JXSR01S000303.1:117193-129413 GCA_000969725.1 Ophiothrix spiculata
TCTCGAAATATTTTCCAATTTTAAGTTACGTGACATTGAACTTCAATAACGCTTTTATTGGTCCACCCTGTATATAATATATTATACCCCTGGTCTTTTCTGCTTATTGACCAATAAACAAATGGCTCTTTTCAAAGAGTCATTCTAACCCTAACTCTGAATTTCAGGAGTGGAAAAAAAGTATACTTGATCCACCTATAGCAATTATTTTGATTTGTTAAGCACAAGCTTGAAAGCTTCTAACTAATAATGACTTGATAGATTACTAGTTAAAACTTCTAAGTCAGGAACAATTTTATCCATACTTCATAAACTGTTTGCTGCTGAAAACCCTAGAACTTGACATTCCCACAAAACTCATGTATATAACCCATAGATTTACAGGGGCGATACCAGATTTTGTATACAAGCCAGTGTAATGGCGTCGTCAGCCATGGAGCTCAAATCGGGGGTATTCGGGTCGATTCAATTCCCGCCAAAATTAACTTTTGAGTGCCGAGATTTGGTTATGCGTAGAGACAACCAGCGCAAATAATAATTTACACGAATGATACGCCAACCTGCACGCAAAGCATGAGTGCATGTTTCAATATTCGCGCATTATGACAAGGTGAGATGCATCATCGGCAAAACCCGAATACCCCAATTTTGTCTCCATGCCGGAATAAAAATGGTGGTGTGCCTTGTATCTCCCCTTTAAATCTATGATATAACCTCACCTGTCCTCCATATACTCTTGGCTGAGGAAGATCGTCCACAGAATACCCCTTCATTCCATTTCCCAAACAATTCATGGACCATATGACCCTCCTCATCCAGCACTTGTCCCTGGATTTCATGCCGATGATTACTCCAGTAACTAGCCTGAAAAATACACAGGGATAAATCAGTTACAACTAGAAAACCAAAATCAGATTTTGAGAATAAATTAATTTTATTAAATATCTTGTTAGTTCTAACTTAAATACTTTCATTCACAAGTCAGTAAAAAAAATCAAAAGTTTTTTTCTGACGGGATAGGGCCTCTTCATGCACAAAATGAAATTTCTTGTGGCAATCTCATATGTGAAATATGAGAATTTATTGAAATGAGAAATACCAAAGTACTGACTCTCTTTCTGAGTTGGTTAATAACCTCTATTTTCCTTGCAACTGAACCAGTTTGGATATGTCTGGCCAAATTATTTTATCATTTTCTGCAAATGACACCAGTAGTCCCTGCAGTAAGACTGTATTGATTTTACCGGGGGGGGGGGGGGGGGGGGGGGGGGGGTATGTGCCACCCTAAAGACCCCTCACTCTCAAGCTTCCTCTCTCACTCCTCAAGATGCTCATTTTCAAGATTGCTTAAGTACCGAAGACCCCATTTTCCATTGTTTCAACAAAAATGGCTCAAAACGGTGTTTTGTCAATTTTTTAAACCCAATCTTTAGCAATTTTCAGCTCTAACAGTCGTAATTTTCCAGGAGAAAAAAACAGTTCTTTAGACCTCAATTCGGAGAAAAATCAATTCCATGGACCCTATTTTTGATCAAAAATCAGTTCCGCAAGACCTTAAGTTGGATAACCCGTGTGGCACATACCTACCAAAATCTTTTTGAGTACCCCCGGGCCCTTGTAGCACTATTAATAAGTTCCTCGGTTTATGTTGTGTGTTTTATCTCCTTTTTCACTTTCAAGTTAAATCAACTCTTGACATTAACAATAAGATTTTTCTCTTCAAAATTTCAGAATGCCAAGGTCACTATAGATGTCAATCTATCTTCAAGTTTCAGCATGATTACCTGACAAAAACATTAAACAACATGATAAAACCCCCATAACATGACAACTTAATCCAATCACCGGTTGCCATGACAACCAAACCATCATGTGCCAAGACACATAACATAAAAACACACTTTATATAAACCAATTAATTTTTGCCAGTGCATCCCTACTTATAAGTACACTTTATGGTTGAACAATAATTGCTTAAAGACATACAAAGATAATTAAATACATTGTCATTTAATTTATTGTGCATAATTTTATCAGAAAATGTTTCAAAACATTGCATAGTTGGTGAAATATATTTGTATATGCAACATTTTGTCAATTTCATACTTTTCTTGCTAAAGAGGAAATGGTGGAATTTTCAATAACCAGTAAACACTACACAAAGCAAACCCTTTTGAATTGATCAGGAAGGTCACTTATTATAAACCAGGATGAGAAGCCAGCTGTCCCACGGGCTTGATTTGACAGAGTTGTACATCGAATAAACAAGATAAAAACATGCAATAACATGAAGGCCAACAGAAATACAGAAGTTTGACTTGGTAGAGGAAGTGGACCCCACAGCTAGTCTATCCTGGCTCTTTTGTAGCATTCCAGACAGTATAGCCTGAACCATGAATATGCCCTGAGCTGCACTTCAGGCATAGTCAATATTAGTCATGCTGTTGAGATTGAATCGGGGAAATAATTTTTACCATGCCCCTCAAAGCAGTCGATTAAATCTTTTAGAAACAATGCTATTCACATGGATGTCCTAAATTTGAGATTCGTACAATGCACTACTCGTACAAAGCATTTTGACCGGTGTTCCCGCTAAGGCCATATGTCATGAAATTAGTGTAGAAGCTCAAAAACTTGAGGCGAGGGGTTCCCAAAACAAAAAGTCAAAAATAGGGTTTTAGTTATACACAACCTTGGCTTATTTCAGTTTTATTCACATTGTATTCAAAATTACTCATTTTTGAGGTGGTTTTTCCAAAATTGGCGATGGCGCAATGTAGTTTTTTCTTCATGTCACTTTGGCCGGGGCTTTGGCGCAAAGTCCAAATCCTTAGCGGGAACTTTAAAATTTGTAACTTACCTTTGTGAATGAAAGTTTGCATATAATTCGGCCGTTACTGATGAGCGTCTCCCCGTAATGATCTAGCCAACGTTCTCCACTGAGGATATTATGTACACAGCTTGTGACTTTACTATACTGATAATGATCACCGTACCTGTAGGCAAAGTTGTCAGATAGAGAAAAATGACAAAGAATTGCTTTTTGAAGTTTTTCTCAAGTTGTTCAGTACAAAAATATAAAATGTACATATTGGACATAATTTTTGGTAGTGTTAAATATTTGTAAATTCTATCCGCTTTAGAAATAGTTACATAACAATCTAGAACTGGGGTGGGTAATCAAGTATGATGTTGCAGGCATAGTGTGACCACAGTTTTTCAAAACACCCCCTAACGGGTGGAGGGTTCTGAAGCCAAAATATACCCTTTTCCCCCTATTCACACCCTAAATAGTGATTTTGTCGATACTGTTTTCACACTAGGGTTTGAAAAAGTACCTATTTCTTGAAAATTGCCCCAAAATTGCTGTTTTGATACCCTAAATGGTGTCACCTAACACCCTTCAGTCCTAAAAATCTACCTTAATTCACCTTTTTCTTGGTCACGCTATGCCTGCAACGTACTACTTGAGTCGTCCCCCCCCAGGCAATCTAGATATATTTCTACTGGTTGAATTTACATATAGCTCACAGTGATTACATACACTTCTCTAACAATTGAGTGCTCTTTGTGTGGGAAATTCAAATTGATGATATCAATCTGATTATGAAATTGAATAGGATATAAATCATAGGATAAATTTGAATGCACAAAGTTTGCTGAAGCATAAATAAGCCAACTTTATGTACGAAATTCTCTCACATCAAACTGGCCTTAATTTAGAAAACTGCTTGATCTTAAATAGAAAATCAAGTCAAGGTGACACATTTAAATAACATTCACACACTCCACATGATTTATAACCTAGAAAATCAGAAATTAAAAATTAAATGTACATGGAGTTATTTCAAAATGCACAATGCACTGTGTGATGTGCTATAGACTGTCTACAACATGTTTAGCATGTATTGTTGTCACATTATTTTCATTGGGTAATTTTTTGTTGTTGATGTGTGACAGCATTTGTAAAGGCTGATTTTCCAACATACATTATTTTTATCAAGTATTAAAATTATTTAAGAAATATGTATTATATTTAACACAGGTCCTGACAGGAAGTAGCAAAATCAAATGCATCTGTGCTGAATTTTGATTGCTGTCCAATTTATGGGGCTCGCACAGATGTATTCAGGGTCATCGGAAGGAAAATAAAAGTGGTACGGCCCCACAGTTAATGCATCAAATTAAATTACATTTATTTAATCTGTTTTATTGTTTTCTCTCTGAAAAGTGATGCGGCCATCATAGTCCACATGGTTCCAACGCCCATGAATGTATAAAAACCACACTGTACAAATTTTGCCCCAAATCAACCGAGTGATTTATTAACCTAGAATTCATCCTTATTCATAAAAATCACTCATTTCAACAAATAATGCACAATGTTGTTTCCATGGCCTTACACAACTTAATGAATGAAACAATAGTGGTTCATTAGTGTAACCCACACCAAGGATGCCTGTGCTCATTACAGGAATACTTGTATCAATATCAAGCCAATTATTGCAAATTGATAGGACTTCTACACAGATAAGTTTCAAGTTGAAATAAATTATGTGTTTTGTGTTCTATTAGATGGAACAGGTTGCTAGACTTCTTTGATAATTGATTGTTTCATACTCTTAGGTTTGGTTCAGAGTTTCTCAATATATATTCGTTATTCAATAAAATTTCACGCATATATATGTAATGACTATTTCATGATAGAATATTTGATGCCGTTGCATATAAAAAAGTATTCCATACAATATCATCAAATCCCGTTCTAAACCCAAGGTGCATTACTAGTGTCTAAGGTGAAATAATTTATATACGGATAGTTGTTGCATCGAATATTCGGTATGCCAAAAAGTCTGTACGGGCCCTTTTACTTTTCATACTAAAATACATGGAATTGCCACAATAGTTTATCAGAAATTAAAGAAGATGTATCAAGGACTAGGCACATTTTGGAGCTATAAACCAAACACACCTAAATCTTATGACTGAAATCACAAAATTGTGTTGTAATTCTAAATACATAACAGACTACGGTTATATACAGAGACCAAATTAGTGCGTAATGACTTGCTAATAAAAGCATGCTTTATTCATCCCTCTCTTTCTGAGGAGATGAGGAGTCCAAAAGTTTGAATCCAGGTAAAAGATTTTTTCAACCCCTCCAAGGCAATATTTTATAACAATAATGAAAATACACAGCAAAAGAGGTGATATCGCAAACTTGTACATGTATCCTGAGCACAGTAAGGAGATTCTAGCAACAGTTAAAGAATTATTTCAATCCAAAGCTAATTTTTTCTTAAAAAGACTCACTACTATTGCTGAACACACCTATAGGCAAAATTGGATCAGCTGAAGTGAAGACTTCAGAAGCATGAAAACATGAATTGTGAGGTAGTCATGAGCAATACCAACTTGTCTGCAATCAATATTGTAAAAGTAAAATATCCAATATCAAAGCCTATGAAGGTATGATGATTTGAATCTAGGCCGGCTTTTGCACTTTTATGGCTTCAGGCTTGGTTACAAGCTGTCCATAAAGGGCAACTTTGAAAAAGAAAGCGTCAATGCCGCTTGATCAAAAGAAGTAGAAACCTGCCGTATTTCATTATTTTGATATACATTTACATTGGTGCTTGTGTATGAAATTGCCTATAGGTATTATAGTCTATATATACAGTACACGCATAAACCAAGCTTCATGTCAATCTAAAGAGTCCGAAAAGGGGAGGGGATATTAAACTGTTTTGTTGTTGATGTGCGTAGCCCTGATTTTTGAACCAGAGGCTTTTGAATGAAGGATATAATCTGAAGAGGGTTCTAGAGAACTTCAGTGGCACTAAAAGGGATCTGAAAGAGCTAATTTTGGGGTTAAATGGAGTTTTTGAGCCCAAAATTCTGAAAGTTTGATTGAAATAGGGTCAACAGAAATTAAATTTCATCCCGATGTGCGAAAAGTGTGAACTGGGGGTCTGGAGGGCTGCACATTCCCATACCAGTATTCTAAGATAGTAACCCATTTATTTAAAAAAGTACTGCATGTATTGAGCATAGGGTATTCAGACATGCCATATTTCATAATTTTTTACCACATTCTTTTTTTACTTACTATTTTTAAGTGTATGCTGCCTATAGTATGGAAATAGGCTCATTGGATTTGCCCAAGAATTTTGTATTTAAATGGAAAGCAAGGTGTAAAAATAGAGGTCTTGAGAAGTACACATCTCCATACCCCTTTCTAGGGCAGTGCCCTCTCCCCCAGTAGCACATCAAGTTTTGAATGAAGGGTTTCAGACATGTCATATTTTATTAACTATTACCATCATTTGTAACTCACTTTGGTATTTCTATGTGTATGTTGCCTGTAGGGATAAGCTCCATGGATTTGCCCCAGAATTTGGTCTTGATGCGGATTTCCTGTCTATAGATGAAGTTTTTACTTGTACAATGACACACTGATACTGGAGGATGATGTGAGACCTGCGGATAGAAAAAGACAAATAATTAAGGATAAATAAATAGACAATTTTTGGGTTTTAGTGTATTTGTCATGATTCTATTTTTTCAAGAGCACATACTAACCATGCTGCCATAACAAAATGATGTGTAAAACTAAAATAGTTTATCCTTATTATTTTTGCAAGACATGCCATGGCAGTATTTTGTAACAAGCCAATGATTTTTTTTTTACCTTCTGTTTTTGTCGCAGATGCCATTTTTGTTACAGCGTATTGTAAGAAAATTTTGTGACAACCAAATGATTCGATTGCTTCATATTGTCACAGCAGTGACAAATCATTTAAATAATGCATAGATCTTCATTTGTATCAATTTTATACCATATATAGTGTGACCCGACATATCGAAAGGTACCTTAAGGGTCCTAATATCAAAATTGATTTTTTGGTCTCATCTGAAAGCATACATTTTAAGCTTTACAATGTCGCCTTGCTTTTGGTTATTGGATGTTTGGTTGCAAAGTTACATCCAAATTAGTAAAATGCATTGGGCTGATTCGGAAAACTATAGTTCTCAGAAAATCGACTTTAAAGTTTTTGTACTTAGTAAAACTTGAATGGAGAGAGGATTTTTAACACATGTTTTGGATGTTTGAAGCTGCTTAATTATATAATAAATACGATAGAATACACTTCATAGGTAACATTTCTAATGAAATTTTTACTATGTTCAGCATCAATGGCCCCTATCTCGTAATATACTATGCTAACCTTAAGGTACCTTTCAATATGACGGGACACAAATTATCACAATGATTATGATATTTTGATGAAATATTCCAGAGTCAGTTAAAAGTTCTTACACCAACAAATGTGAACATAAAACTTTCTGCACTGTGCTATTTATTGTATTGTAATGTTCTGAAAGAATCAAGATGCAATTTTCAAATAACTTAAAAATCTTGAACAAAACTGACAAAAATAAATGAACAAACAACATAAAATAGAACAAATTCAAAACCAAAAATACTTGAGAATTTGAAAAACAAATTCCAATTAAATTCATTTTCTCTCACTAACCTGTTCTGCAATGAATCGGAAGCCCTTGTCTTCACGGACACACTCATACGTTTCACCTAGTAATGGGTTAAACGGTTTGGTGCCCGCCCTTGTGTAAGTCGAACTGTAACTTGACACAGCGAAGGCCGCAATATACACCATACGCTTATATGGATCGTCCGTCTCAGCTGCTTTGTCGAGTAATTCGCTGTACTCAAGTTCCTCACATAAAACCTGTACACAAAAGCAAAACAAGTTGGAACTTGAGGTGATGCAAATACAAAATAAGAATGTTTCATCTTTATATGTTTTTTCCATCTAAAAATTTTCCTCATATCAAGGATTTGTACGATATAAAACAGAAAACTTCTCCAAGTTGTAACTTGAGGTGATGCGGCTTTTGATGTAAATACAAAACAAGAATGTTTCAATTTTTATCAAAAGATAGGCGAGGTCTATGCAATGCAAATTTAAAATCAAAGCTGCAACAGACAAATTCCTTTAATTCTTGAAGTTTCTGCATAATTTGTTAAAGCCTACAATCTTGGCCAAAATAGTTGGGACACAACCTTCCATCTCCTCTGTGCAATGTTGTTACGCAATATATATTTAAGAACGTGGTGTGCGCATGTGTTCTTCGCAACATTGGATGGTGGGGGAGGAAGGTCCTGGGACAGGGAGGGAGAGAAATTGAGTCCTTACAAACTTTGAACTCACACTTTATTGCACAGCACTCATAACACTATATTATTGTCATTTAAAGTGTCCCAAGTATTTTTGGCCAAGATTGTAGCTAGCCCTACATCCATATTTCACTTTGGACTGCTCCATCGTCCCAGGAATCCATTTAAATTGGCCCAAGTTACCACAAAAATACTTGAAACTTGAATAAACAAAATATAAGTTGAATGCTGTATTTAATGTCCTCGCATGAATTGTGTGAATGTATGAAGGAAAGCGAAAACAAGTGGTAACTTGAGGCTTTTGATGTAAATACAAAACAAGAATGTTTCAATTTTTATCAAGCTTGTTTTGTATCTTAACATTACCACTTTGATGATATAAAAAAGAAAGATTCTCCAAGCTAGGCAAGGTATGGACAAATTATCACCAGAGCAGCAAATGAAAAGTTCAATGTCTCCAATCCATATTTTTCACCACAAAGGAAATGATATCTATCTAATTATATTTATTGCAGTTTATGTATTGGGATAAGGGCAAGTTCGATGCTCTTATACTTATATCTTTTCGTAAAATATCAGCATCAGAAATAAATGCCAAGTACTAAATGAAAGTGTAACCAAGGGTGTATATAGGAGGTGCGAAGAAAGGGCGCAAACCTGGGGTTTGTACAATAGTAATACAACATCAGCCTATTCCTTCTTATTAGGGAGCCATCTCCACCCAGGGAAGAGAGAACCCAGGGGTCCCTCAGGTTTGGATGTGTTCATGGCAACAGGTAGCATAGGACACAATTTACTAGATTTAGGGATGAGGGAAATCTTTAAAGCAAATTTACTGAGGATACATTTTAGGTGTATCGCATCTGGATCACGACTTATTGAAAATATTACAAAAATGTCTTTTTACTTTGATCAAACAAATTTGAAAAGTAATGTCACAAATCTAAACATATTATAAGATTCTAATCCGTAGGGGTTCCCTTTACTTCTTGTTAAAAACTGATTTTTTGTACAGTTATTTGTATCCCATTACTGACCGAGGCATTTCCTGGTCACATATTGGTGATTATGACCAAATATGGGTTCGTTCAGGGTTTGTTAATATTCATGTGATACAAGCTGAAGTATTGCTATTTTTTCGTAAATATTGCCAGTCAATGGCCTGTCTGCCCTCCTCTGCATTGCAACATAAAATATTATAATTATAATCCCATTGTTAATGCCTGTTGCATTTTTAATGCTCACTAACTAGGACTAAAATAGCACACCTATTTTATGCAACATTTATTTGTCTTTTTTTAATCAATAAGTGCCCCAGCTTTACAAGACACCCATTCTACACCACTTAGTCCGGTAAAATTAACTGAAATTTGCTTGAAAGGTCAAAATGATTAGAACAGAAATGAAACTTCAACTATACATTTTCTGAAGGTGTCAGAAATAATATACAAAAAAGTTTACCAAAATCAACCCTTGGGAAGTATGGGAAAAATTAGAAAAACAAAATGGCCGTCAAAATAGCATATATTTGCTATAATCTGCTTACAGCAACTTAATATGCATAATTATTAATATTATTGTGTAATGGTGTCTTAAACAATAGCAAATACATGTTTAGAAATTGAATTATGTCAAATGCATATTTTAGATTCAAAATGGCCCGTATATAGCATATATTCATGAAATCGATAAAAACAAGCATATTTGAATTGAAAAGTTTACAAATTAAGAGAAAGAAACATATGGATTATAATTTTGACCTGAAGTTATGCGATTTACTAATTCTAAATTCAAAATGGAACCCATTAAAGGTCCGAAATGGCCACTTAAATACAATTTTATCTCTCAAAATGGATAAAAATGCCATTAAACAGTATTAAAAACCTTAGGTATTTAGGTATTTAAAATAATCGATGTAAGATGGGTATGAGGGTACCAAAGACCCATTCCTCCCTATGTTTTATTTCAAACATGTTTCAGAATTCAAATGACGTTCGTAATAAGTTCCAAAATTGGCTACCTAAAATCATTCTGTCGCTCCAGAACGGCTGGAGGGGCATTTGAACAGCATTGAAAACCTCCTTTTTTTTTTAGATAATTGATAGAAATTATGTCTAGGGTACCAACAGCCCTATTTATCCCTCAAGCGTTTTTAAATCTAAAAAGCACACCATAAAAAAGTCCAAAATTGCTATCAAAACTCATTTTTGTCACTCAACAGAGATTAAAGAATGCATTAAAACAGCATTAAAACTGTTTAACTTTTTCAAAATAATCAATGGAAAATAGCTTTGAGGGTACCTACAAAGAATCTCTTCAAAACCTGTTTCGAATCCAATATGCCACCCATTAAAGGCCCAAAATGGCCACCAAAATCACCCAGTATTGTGTTAAGGTTGCATTAAACAGCATGAGATACCAACAGATTGACGCCAGATTATACTTTGGAGGCACAAAATGTGTAAGAGTGGCGTGGCACATTAACACCTTTTTTGTTTATAAAGAATTAATGGAAAGTGGTTTTGAAGGTTCCGGCAGATAAACCCCTCCAAAAATTCTGCTGCTGCAAATCCAAAGTAACGCCCATAACAAGGTCCACAATGACCGACGAAGTAAATTTTGCCGTTGAAAATTGATTTAGTGAGGTATTAAAACAGCATTGAAAAACTAATTTTTTCAAAATGATCGATTAGAGACAGCTTTACCGGGTACCAGATTACTAACAGACCAACCCCTCCTTAGTTTTGTTGCTATATGTTCCAAATTCAAAATGGCGCCCTTAAAAAATGATATAAAGCCATGAATACAGCAATGAAAAACTTGATTTTACTTCAAAATATCGATAAAAGATGGCTTTGAAAGAACAAACAGACCAATTCTACTTAAACTCAATTAATAACATGTCTTAAAATCAGGATAGGGCCTATGATACATGGTAAGATCATATAGTTTATCTTTTAATAAGTACAATTAAAGACTGGATGATTGGCAGCCATTTTGAATCATGGCAAAGTAAGATACAAAACAGTAAAATACCAAAGTTGGTAAAATACAGTCGGGGTCTATTTAAGATGCATCAAGAAGACACGCTGTATATTTTGCTGTAGATGATATTTACAAATTACATACTGTACTGTAACAATATTTGTTTTTTGCATCCATTTTGGCGGACATTTTGTAAAATATACCAGAAATGTAGAATGTAAGCATAATTATATATACACAGCTATAATATTTACTGAAATATTGCAAATTTGCATATGTGTTTTTTACAAATACATCGTTTTCAGAATGGTTTAGCATATTTTAGGTGCATTTGGCGGCCATTAAAAAAAAATGATTTTTTTCAATATTTCCCAAGGGTTGATTTTGGTAAACTTTTTCGTATATTAATTCTAACACCTTCAGATAATGCTTAGTGGAAGTTTCATTTCTGTTCTCATTATTTTGACCATTCAATACAATTTGACTGGACTAACTATATATTTTAAATTTGGACTGCTCCGACCAAAGAATTAACAATAAAAATCAGCTCGCAAATACTGCTTAAAGGTGCAATTCATGATTTTGATGTGGCCTTTTTTCTAGCTAAATAAAAAGAAGAGTACAACATAAATATATTCTGAAAATTTCACTTGATTCCGACCGTTCGTTTCCAAGTTACAAGCTTTTTAGCATTTTGAAAATCCCCATAGGCTACTGTGTTGTAATTACTGTCGGGGCCCCGACAATAATTAGAAAATGACAAAGAATGACAAGAATGGTTTGGGGATCGTAACATACACCAGCTGAGGATTCTTATAAGCTAAAAAACTCAAATTTGATAGAGGTGACCTTAAAGGTGAAAAGTGGATCATGAATTGCCCCTTTAATTCAACATAATCCATACTTATATCAAGTACATTAGAAGATCTATTAGTTTTCACTTGAGCTTTGATGCATAATTAGCATGATATAACAACTCCATTCACCTTCAACTTCCCCTTGATTCCATATCATTTCCATTCATTCATGTAACCT
>JXSR01S000303.1:129463-140543 GCA_000969725.1 Ophiothrix spiculata
ATACTGTTTAATTCAACATAATCCATACTTATATTGAGTACATTAGAAGCTCTGGGTTAGTTTTCGCTTGAGCTTTGATGCATAATTAGCATGATATAACAACTCCATTCACCTTCAACTTCCCCTTGATTCCATATCATTTCCATTCATTCATGTAACCTGATACTAATTATACCCAGTTTCAAATAAGAGATTATTTTTTCTTCTCATATTTCTATCAAAATTGGACATTTTTCTTTGACATTCAATCCTACATGGTACAAATAATTACTACTTTATACTGAAAATCAGATCACATTGCCATGGTAGCTTTGACTGAGCTATCATCTATTTTACATTGGCCTATAATGAGCAAAATCCACTGGCCAAGTTTGCCTGGCAGCTCAGGTGTACATAACATAGGTCATTTCACAGGATGATTTGAGTAACAGAAATGATTGGTGAAGAAACTTACAAGTTCTATGCAAATTATGTCATCATCATCTTATAAATGTACAAATCTTCACTTCAGTTAACATTTTGCCTGGAAAGGGCTGAATTGGGAAACTAAATAATTTGTAAAAAATTATCATACTAGTTAGTCAAACATTCCATGTGAATAAATAGGGTCAGACCATTGCACAAAAATTAACATATTAATTTGTTTTTGTATTGACACAATAAAGAGTACAGTGGAACCTCGTTAACACAAACACCCTGATAACACAAAATGTTTATAGAGTCCCAAGTTGGATGACACAAAATTCTGATAACCCAAACTAAACTCTTTGGCCCTAGCTATTTTGTGTTAACGAGGTTCCACTGTACATGGGCCAGATAAGATACAAGACCATTGTCATACTTAAGCCATTAGGTACATCAATTGATTCTTATAATTTCTTATAATTTGTGCATTCTTTTGTTAATGAGGAATGGAAAAGTCACAAACTTTTTTTAAATTTTTGTACAGATTTGATACAATTTTGATTAGTGTATGAATGGGACTCATTTCTCAATAGAAATGACATGTGCATACATTTGACTCACACCAAATTAACTTTACTGCCCCATCTAACGAGCTAACCAATTCGAACCATATTTTCGTAATTACCTACAATGTGTTACAAAATGAAATCAAGTTGGTATCCTTGTTTACAACTTTCTTCTTTAATCTTAAGGCCTCTATGACTAGTACCCAGAAAACATGGAAATAAATCCTTCCAAAAATTGTGTCTAGTATCAGTCTCTTGTCTAGATATTATTCTGTTGAAATAAAGCCACCATAATAGCCAGGCAGATCACTACTGCCTAAACTGATACACTGAAATCAAGTTGGTATCCTTGTTTACAACTCACTTCTTTGAGCTTGAGGCCTCTGTGACTAGTACCCAGAAAACAGGGAACTAAATCCTTCCAAAACAGTGTCTAGCATCACTCTTGTCTAGATACTATTTTGTTAACCCTAACACTTTTGACCACTTCTTCATTTAAAAACTATCTCCTCAGAAATTTGCAGGTCAAAAATCACGGGTTCCCCCCTGGATTCGAACCCGGGACCCCCCGCTTCCCGGTCCAAGTATCACTATGTCAAGCCACTGAGTAGGCGCTGCCATGGCAGCAATTTCGTGACCATAGCTGACTCGGGTCTATGACGTATTTGGACTTAGGCGAATTTCTTAACTTTGTGGAATGGGATATTGTGAGATTCAGTGGGGTTAGGGTTAGTAAAGACCCATATGTACGCATTACTAACCCTAACACTTTTGACCACTTCTTTGTTTAAAAACAGGGAACTAAATCCTTCCAATATAGTGTCTAGCATCACTCTTGTCTAGATACAAGCCATTCTGTTAAAATAAAGCCACCCAGAATAGCCAGGCAGATCGCTACTGCCTAAATTGATAAACAATGAAATGAAATCAAGTTGGTATCCTTGTTTATAACTCAACTCATTTGAGCCTGAGGCCTTTGTGACAAGTACCCAGAAAACATGGAACTAAATCCTTCCAAAATTATGTCTAGTATCACTCACTTCTCTAGATACAAGCTATTCTGTTGAAATAAAGCCACCATAATAGCCAGGCAGATTGCTACTGCCTAAACTGATACACTGAAATCAAGTTGTTATCCTTGTTTACAACTCACTTCTTTAATCTTAAAAGTGTGTTTACATCGTGACGACTTAGAGGGTAACGTATTTGCAACTAAAAACTTGCAACTGAAAACGATTGATAGTAACGATAGTGTGTGTGGCTAGCGGATTGTGTGAGCGTTAAATGACTTTAACTAATGATTTGCAACTAAAAACTTGCAACTGAAAACGATTGATAGTAACAATAGTGTGTGTGGCTAGCGGATTGTGTGAGCGTTAAATGACTTTAACTAATGATGACGGCCGGAAAATTCAAAACTGCAATCCGCAGGTCTCCGTTGCTTGTTGTTACAGTGTAAACACACTTTAAGGCCTCTGTGACTAGTACCAAAAACAGGGAACTAAATCCTACCAAAATAGTGTCTAGCTTCACTTACTTGTCTACATACTAGCTATTCTGTTGAAATAAAGCCACCATAATATCCAGGCAGATTGCTACTGCCTAAACTGATACACAATGCAATGAAATCAAGTTGGTATACTTGTTTACAACTCACTTCTTTCATCTTGAGGCCTCTGTGACTAGTACCCAGAAAACAGGGAACTAAATCCTTCCAAAATAGTGTCTAGTATCACTCACTTGTCTAGATACTATTCTGTATAAACAAAGCCACCATAATATCCAGGCAGATCGCTACTGCCTAAACTGATACACTGGTATCAAGTTGTTATCATCGTTTACAACTTACTTCTCTGAGCTTGAGGCCTTTGTGACTAGTACCTAGAAAACAGGGAACTAAATCCTTCCAAAATAGTGTCTCGCAACACTCGCTGTCTAGATACAAGCTATTCTGTTGAAATAAAGCCACCACAATAGCCAGGCAGATTGCTACTGCCTAAACTGATACACGATGAAATGAAATCAAGTTGGTATCCTTATTTTTAACTTCCTTCTTTGATCTTGAGGCCTATGACTAGTAAAAAGAAAACAGGGAACTAAATCCTACCAAAATAGTGTCTAGCATCACTCACTTCTCTAGATACAAGCTATTCTGTTGAAATAAAGCCACCATAATAGCCAGGCAGATTGCTACTGCCTAAACTGATACACTAAAATCAAGTTGTTATCCTTGTTTACAACTTACTTCTTTAATCTTAAAGGTGCGTTTACATCGTGACGACTTGTATTCGACAGAGGGTAACGTATTTGCAACTAAAAACTTGCAACAGAAAACGATTGATAGTAACGATAGTGTGCGTGGCTAGCGGATTGTGTGAGCGTTAATGGACTTTAACTAATGATGACGGCCGGAAAATTCAAAACTGCAAATCCGCAGGTCTCCGTTGCTTGTCATTACAGTGTAAACACACTTGAAGGCCTCTGTGACTAGTACCCAGAAAACAGGGAACTAAATCCTACCAAAATAGTGTCTAGCATCACTCTTGTCTAGATACAAGCTATTCTGTTGAAATAAAGCCACCATAATAGCCAGGCAGATCACAACTGCCTAAACTGATACACTGAAATCAAGTTGTTATCCTTGTTTACAACTTACTTCTTTAATCTTAAAGGTGCGTTTACATCGTGACGACTTGTCTTCGACGGAGGGTAACGTATTTGCAACTAAAAACTTGCAAATGAAAACGATTGATAGTAACGATAGTGTGCATGGCTAGCGTTGTGTAAATTCAAAACTGCAATCCGCAGGTCTCCGTTGCTTGTCACAGTGTAAACACACTTTAACCCTCAAAGAGCCGGGCTTTTTCGACCCATCTCACAGCCGGGGGGGGGCGGATTCCGCCCCCCCTTCTGATCTCGGAAACCGATTGACGAAACATCACGTGTAGGGTACTGGTGGATAGCTATGACCCTCACGAGTCCATTGGTACCAAAAAAATTGAAATCAGACCTTGTATGACGTCACAGTGACGTCATAAGTGACGTCGCGTCAAAAACGCGAAAATCACCAAAAATCGCCAAAATTGTCGTTTTTCGGAATTTTTTCGAGCAAAAGTTGCAATTTTTATCAATAATGTGTGGCAAAGTATACTTAGGCATGTTCTTACTCTAAATAAATCAAATAAATACAATAAAACATAGTGGAAGTGTATCCTAACAAGGACTAAAGAACAAAAAACACGATTTGTATGTAATTTGCATTGAAAATCAGTTTTTGGTCAGTTTTTCGGTTGACCCAGCTTGCCATTACGGAACGCAACTTCCTAACCCTAGGTCCGATTTTCACAAAAATGGTCTTAAAATAAGCGCAAGGCTTTAAGGAAAAAAGTCAAGAAGTTTCAGCGCGAAAAAATAACAACCGGCGGAGGTATAAAAAAAATTCCGGAGGGGGGGGCGGATTCCGCCCCCCCCCCGGCTCTTTTAGGGTTAAGGCCTCTGTGACTAGTACCCAGAAAATAGGGAACTAAATCCTACCAAAATAGTGTCTAGTATCACACGCTTGTCTAGATACAAACTATTCTGTTAAAATAAGGTTGTCATAATAGCCAGGCAGGCAGATCGCTACTGCCTAAACTGACACACAAGGAAATGAAATCGAGTTGATGCACTTGTTTACAACTTCCCAATCCAATCTTGTGGCCTCATGAGACTATAACCCAGAAAACAGGGCACTAAATCCTTACAATATAGCATCCAGCATCATAACATAGTCGAGAGAAACAATATTCTGCAGAAATAAAGCCATCAAAATAGCTGCTTTGGGGTTGTGGCACACTGTGCCTTATAGTATGTAGTGTTTCATAAACAAACGGCAATATTTAAGTTAGCTTGAAAATCATAGCCGATAGCATGTAACTGATCTCGAGTAGTGAATTTTGAAAGATAAATTACACATTCATGGCGGGATTTCTTTGTGATGAACTAGGAGAATAAAATCAGAGCAAACTTAAAGACTTAAAGATAACATTTGTACCACAATGCTTCAAAAATATCTAATTATGACAGCATTATTGAAAGCATGTTGTACAGAAATGTCCTCAAAGTGGGAAATAAGATCTCAAGTGATTGTCTTTTGTTAATATTTTCTGTACTTCTTCTGTGATTCAAACTAGACAAATTCTATCAAAAATCCAACAATGTTTTTAGTGTATGAATAGCATATGTTTAAATAAAAGATATAGATGAAAAGTGTTCAAGAAAATGCCCCTCACAAAATTCAGGTGAAAGGCCCAAAAATATCAAAGTGGAAATACTATCGTCACTAATTTTTGTTAAAGCTAGAATTACAAGGATCTCAGCTACAAGATTCTCAGCTGTTGCGCTTACTGTGGACCACATTCTTAGCTTTATTATACTCTATTGGCCAATACATATGAGCTCTTTTATATGAACCAACCACAGCAAATGTGACTCGCCGTATTGAAATGTACCTTAAGGGTCCCTAAATCAAAATTGATTTTTGTTTTCATCTGAAAGCTGAGAGAAGCTTAAAGCTTTAAAATGGCAACTTGCTTTTGGTTATTTGATATTTGGTTGCAAAGTTACATCCAAATTGGTAAAAGGCATTGGGCTGGTTCGGAAAACTATAGTTCTGAGAAAAATCAAGTTTAAAATTTTCATACTGAGTAAAACTCGAATTGAGAGAGAATTTTAATGTTGGTTTTTAACACATTGTTCTTATGTTTTAGGCGTTGGAAACTGATTAATATGATAGTTTACACATCAATGGTAACGTTCTAGTAATATTAGAAATTCGACCTTGGACGTGTTTTTAGACTATGCTCAGCTCTAAAAACTCATCTCACGTAATTAACTATGCCGACCTTAAGGTGTGATCGATATGGCGGGTCACAAATATGCAAATGAGGTAATTCATATGCCTATATTCATATGCGGTTCCCAGCTTTGGAATCAGCTTCCGGTCAGCATCAGAGAGGCGCCGTATGTCTCTGTTTTCAAACGTATGTTAAAAACTCATTTGTTTCCAAAGTAGTGTCTCTGTTTTTGTACAGATTTTGTTTATTGCCTTTGTATATTATTGTTTTGTAAAGCGCTGTGATTTCCGTTAGAGCGCTATATAAATGCTCCTTTATTATTATTATATTAAAAAGGATAAAAACAAATGGAAAAATACAAGCAAATCTAAACAAGTGTGTTTTAAGCAGCCGCTTGAACACAGGGATGGATGTTGCCTCTTTCAGATCAATAGGAAGTTCATTCCACAACCGAGGAGCACAAACAATGAATGAAGAATCGCCAGCGGTCTTAAAAGATCTGGGAATAGAAAGACGAGTGAGATCTGAAGAGGATGCGTAAACAACATCAACAGTTTGCAGAGGTAATACATGTCCCCACCAATACCCACATACCAAGGGCCTTCAAAATCAGAGTTCGCCTTCCAGTCAAGGTTAAACTTTTTGTAAATTAGCCAGCCAGAACAAATATGCAAATGAGCTCATTGACATACATAAATACCATCAACAATTTGCAGGAGTAATACATGATCACACCAATACCCAAATACCAAGTGCCATCAAAATCGGACTTTCTCTTCTAGTCAAGGGTTACCTGTTGGTTGACTAGCCAATCAGAACAAATATGAAACGAGCTCATTAGTATGCCACAGTTGACAGTTTGCCACATATCTAGTGCCATCAAAATCGAACTTTCCCTTCTCATCAAAATTTACCTTTTCTTGCATAAATTGTTGATGAAAGATATCCACCTATCTATACATAATAGCGCTTGACATTAGGCCAAAAAAATTGTTGTGTGCCCTCTGTGCCCGGTCGTAAATCTCGGACCGGTGTTTCCCCCCCCCTTTTTTTTAATGTTCATTTTTACCATAAATTTGACATATTTTATGATTTTCTACATTTTAAATCAAAATGCACAGCAAAACGATGTCATTTTCATTTTTCTAATACATACAGAATGAATAAAAACGCACATTTTAACATTTGAATAGTTACACTTTATTTCTGTATTCGCTGTACAAAAAATTAATCCTACTTACAACAAAAAAAATATTTCTTCATGAAAGAAAACATAAGTTTGAACAAAACTATACAGATAAAACACATATCAGTAATTTTTGCACTTCGCTGGATATACAGGCATGAGAATGGCTTTTCATGAAAAAAACTGAAAGTGGTGAGAAAAACTGAAAAAGTGCGTGACATTAGGCAAAAACGCTCCAAAATAGGCTGAAAATAAATAAAAACACATAAATTTTGGCAACCAAAAAAACTGAATTCCTTTTAAAAACTGAAAATTCTCATGCCTGGATATAACAAAACAAGCCCGAATCGCATGTTGATCAAATTGCAATTTAGGGGCGCACACCAGTAAATAACTATTCCATTGAAATACAAGTATGTCTGTCGGAAAAACGATTTTAAACCTGAAAGCGGCAAGGTATTCCATTCAAATTACATACCAATGAAAAGTAGATTAACAGATCTTTAACATATGTTTCAATGTATTGGTGAATATTCCTCTTGCTTTCATGTGTCAATTCACATCTAAAGAAAAAAAAGAATTGCCGACTTACCGACCCATCTAAAAATTTTACTCGGAGGGCAACACAACAATTTATTTTTTTGGCCTTATCATTATGCAGTTATTAGGAAATCATCACCATCATTTCACCTCAACTAGATCTCAATCTTAAGATGCTATCTGAACATAGATCATAATATTCCCTTAACAGCTCCTCAATATGCTTGGGTCGACAAAATGTCTTGCCCAATGACATAACCCATTGGTCATAGCAGGGCTCGAACTCCGGACCTCATGATTCGGGAGTCCAGCACTGTTCCACTATACCACACAAGCTCCCATACATACATCTTTACAGATTACAACCGAAAATGATGTGTGCTTTCCAGCCATGGTGGATCACAACGAAACACAGATAGATAAAAATAAACTAAATGATATATTATTTACCATCAAAGAACGCACACCCCTGGGCAATGTAAAAACTCCTCCTTCAAGCCTGTATGTACATATTCATCATCTTCCTGGCACGCATATTTGAATTTGTATAAAGTTCCTATTCAACCACAATTCAAGGAAAACACCACCATGCAGGTTTTATTTACCGTGCACGCAAAATACACCCTACCAATATTCCCACTTGTAACGCTATATAACCCACTTGCAAAGCTGTGACAACTAAACACGGCACACTGAGCAGAGTTATTGGGCTATGAGGAGCCTAGATTTCACTCAAGTGGATAAATTCCACCTCATGTCAAATTCATGAGGATTGGAAATACCAAATGTTAACTGTCTCGCCGTGCACATATATCTTGTAGTTATTTATTCCTGTGACAACATAATTGATTAAAGCATAGTAATTGATGCGTAAATCAAATCGTGTGTGTGTGCCAATGCAATACGTCCCAATTAAAATGTCTCTTTTTACGTTGAATTTGAAGGCAAAAATGTATCAAAATGAATGACTGATAATGCCTCACAAATTTTTTAGTAAACAATAAACAGAGAAAAATAAGAAAACTAAATTCAAATAAATAACTGTTTCACACCTAGACACCGTATCAACTATTTGCCTTCCAACAAGCCCTTTAAATGAATACACGCCTCGCTTGAAAAATTTCGACAAAACATCATAATCTATGAGCAAAATATTATAATGGTATAATTTTTTGGCACATTGGAGAAAAAAACAATTGTACGGTCATTGTACATAGAGGTGAGGAACATTATTTGAATTGGACTAGTGGATACATTACTGGTTATACTTGATCAATGTACCCTGGTACTGCAATAGACCTTTTCAAAACACAACTTTTCAGAATTTCCGAAGCTGATTTTACACTTTCCGGCAATTGCCAACAGAAAAAGTGACTCTCTAGCACAATAACCAGAATGTAAAGTTCGCTTTCTTGTTAACTGATTGCGTACCAGTTCGAACTTGTAATTAGGGTTAGCACTAACGAGTCACATTCAGATGGAAATTTCACTCTTTCTGTCAGTGAGCATATGGTGCCCCCAGCCAAAAGTTGTTCAATGTTCAGAATTAGTGCCTCTAACCATGTATGGGTCTGAATATAATTATTTTTCACTTTAATTGCACTGCAAATGCGAGAGAATTTTCTGAAAATATTGTTTACAAAAAAGTACCTTATAATGCGACGTTCCGAAGATTTCCAAATGGATTTTGAAATTATCTATTGCAATGTAAAATCTGCTTCTCCATGATGAATATGTAGATTTTGTATTTACATATTATTCATTATCTTCCTGGCACGCATATTTGAAATCGTACAAATACCTATACCTAAGAAAAGCAATTTCTACAGTCTGAACGCACTTTTATCTAGGACAACAAAAACAAAAAATAATATCTCCACAGTGTCATGATACTTACTTGTAACATACTAAGAGGCTCATTGAGTGCAACCGGCATGGCGATTTTGGAGAGATCCTTGCCGATATTTTTCTTGAGGATATTCCATAGACTTAGGTGACTAGTATCAGGCTGTGGGGCTGGTAGGCATGTACGTCGACCAGTCTGGGATTTTACTGTGCCTTCGTCTGCACCATACTCCTCCACTGCAATATAAAAGAAAAAAAAGAGAAAAGAAAGTTTTAGAATTGATTCATACCTGGTTCACAAGACTGAAAGGCAAGTAACTTTAGAAATGTTAATGCAAGCATCAATGGGAGTCTTGAACCTACCTCCGTCAAACCGCCACTCATATTCATTTTTGGTCTTGAAAATCCGGCACAAAGATTCGCACCTCATTCATATCGTAAAAGCTACGGTCAAGATGCACTTTGAACAAATATGATACGTCAAAGATTCATCCTGCTCTCGTTTTAGCAACCCCAAGATTTGATGTCGAGTTGACGTCAAATGGCTGAAGAAGGGGGCCAAATCAAGACTCCCATTGATGTTAGCATAAATAATAAACCCCCGTCCAGAGTCCGGCATTGGCAAGTCTGTACATAAGGCAAAAACAAAAAACAAGTTTGTTTCCCGTGCGCCGCGCGCATTTCGTTTTGGCGTCATATATTTGCGCATTTCATTTTTTTATTTGATATTTTAGAAAACGAAAATCAAAATAGCCAATTTGATAAAAAGAATGGGGAAAAAATGAAAACAAAATAAAATAAAAAAACGCATTTCACATTTAGGTTTTTTGACCACCTACAGGAAACAAACTTGGGTTTTTTTTGCCTAATACAGGCGAGCAACATTTTGTATAAGGTGCTAAGTTTTAAAATTTCTACCTGGTTGTAATGCTATCACTACTGTATCAAGTGCTGCTAACATTCAGTAAGGGACTGGTAAGTACATCATATTTGGGGCAAAAAGGTGATCACAAATTTACAATCTTGTTGGCTGCACTCTCAGCTGGTGATGTTTGCAAAGCAATTTTGATCTTGAGAATTAATCATATTAGATTTTTGGAGGGTAGAATGAGGACATAAATTTCAAGAGGACAGAGTTGCAGGTTCTTTGGAAATATTTTAGAATGATGAGAGCTTTCATTTATGCCTGTTTTAGAAGGATATGAAAAGTAAACAATCATTGGAAATGATATAACTGTTGTACAGCACACTAGCAGGACTCATTCCGAGTCCCTGTCAACAGCAGGGCTGCCAATGAAATAATAGCTCAACAATTTAAATCAGGTAACTAGTCTTAGAAAGCATCAAACCGATTTTTCCAATAATGCTGGCACTATATAATGTATCAAGTGAAAGAAAGATTCAATACTTCAAAAAGGGTTGGTAAGTACTTCAATTTGCTGATACAGCTGGTTGGTTTGGGGCAAACAGGTGGCTATAGTCCTGGTTACAGGTGTTTGCAGCAGGGTTTTTTTTTTCAATTGGTTGATTGTTATTTAAGATTTCTGTAGGATGCTATAATTAGACTTTAAGGTCCGTATGCACAAAAGAGGTTTAAGACTTAGACCGGGTTTAAAGTTAGACCGGGTCTAAGTCAAAATTACAACTGCCATAAAAGAACCTTTTGAAGCATTTTTGAAATGCAAAAGCTTTAAAATATGGAA
>JXSR01S000303.1:141218-153469 GCA_000969725.1 Ophiothrix spiculata
GGGGGGGGGGCTACTTAGTACAAAAGGTGTTATGGGAACGTGCCGCAAATTCGGGTAGCAAAATCAGGCTTTCTGGTATTCCAATCAATCCTTTTTCTTCGCAAAATGAGGTATTTTGATTGGTTTTCTTTTCAAAATTTTTGGAAATTTGGGCATTTCTTCTCAAAATGTTAGATAATTTTGCCAAAATAGAGCAAATTTGAAAAGAAAAAATGAGATTATTGATTAAATTTGGCTCAAAATTAAGAAGATTTGGTATATGGATGGGTCAATTTTTCTTAAAAATTGGTATTTGGATGGGTGGCTTTCCAAATTTCACAGAGGCACCAAATGTGAGTACCCCCCGGGAGTATATGTCCTTTATATCCTTTCAAAATTGATGTTGATATATCACATTTATTCCTGTCCTCTCCCAACACTGGGCTTGGGGACCCATAGGACAAGGTTGCATTCTTGTTTATGCGTGGGATTGAACAGTTATCTTGTCAGTACATCTTTGAAAATTATCAGAGAGTTGAATCTTGAAAGAGTGTATTGAAATCAGATAACCTGTCACCACACCTTGTCATGTGCTAACTTGCAGTAATAACACAGCCATGATTAGACTACTTTTGTGATTTAAAATATACACAGTATCCTTTCTGTTATTTAAAATTGATTGTCAATAAACACAAACCAGAGTTCAGTAAGTCAGTATACAAATATCGAATGCCTGAGAGTGCAATAGTACAAAATATATCATGAGGTCAAATTTGGACTTTTCTTCACGAGGCAGGGGCCGAGTGAAATGGATCAGCCCAAATTTGACCGAATGATATATCTGTACTATTGCACGATCATAGGCATTCAATATTTGTTTTATATCATGATATCACACAGGTTTGTTTCATGCCGTGCAATGGAAAAAAATATTGACGGCTCAATCACTGCAATCATCATATAAAAAGAATTATCATTATCAATTTTTTTTTGGGGGGGGGGGTTTGCATTCAAGTTCTGTGAAGTCAATTGCAATCATGCTACATAACTTAATAAAACCCCTACAGCTAATTTGATAAATCATAACCTTTATTACACGTCCCATATAAAACTTGAACATGTAGGCCTATCTATTATAGAACACTGTAGAGAAATGAAACACTGGATGAAAAAATATTTGGTGAATTTGGAGATCTTATATATTGGCAAATCATACTAACTACAAACACACATGAAGTCAATTTTGATGTAAACAGAAAAGAGAGCTCTACACACAAGATAAGTGAATTCAGATTCAAGTGTCATCTTCCTGCTTAGAGGAGCCTGTTTGTTGATAAACATCTCCTTCATCTTTCTAAAAATAGGTTAATATCAAAGTTCCCATGATTCTGGCTAAAACAGCCCATAGAGAACCGGCCGGAAATGGTACTGGGATATATGGACGAATGGGAGTACATATTAATCGTGTGTCAAAAACAGGCCAATGCGTTTTGCTGTCGTTAGTTGCTTTTTCATTGAAGCCTAAGCTGCAGAATTCCATGAATCTGCAACCTTGTAACATTGTAGTTCTGGGGACATTGAAATTGCAGGGATATAAGCAATCTGTTTGCAGAAAGCCTGAAAATGCAAAAAAAAAATGGAGCAAGCTCCACAAGAACTTGGAATGTACATTGACGTAGATTCCTGGGATGTACATCGATGCAGATCCAACGGTTGACACGTGCACGTGCCTAATATACTACAAGTGAGTGCGTGTTGATGAGCAACTTGGTAGGATGCGCAACTATAACGCATTAGTTCAAACACATACAAATGCGTATGAATACGCAGCGTGAATCCAATCTAGTCGATAGGTTACCGTGGAGAAACAAATCTTTTCTCCTTGCATAATGTACATCCATGTACATTCCAAGCTCTCATGGAGGTTGTCCCACTATACAAGTCCCCTGTATATTTGGATTGGCGAACCTTAACAAGGAAAGCCTACAACTGATCAAGCAGACTGTTGAGGTACTGTATTTAATTGCTTTATTTCGCGAAAATAAATGTAGCGCGAAAAGTGGCATGTATATATATTGCCGCACATTAAAAAAATCTCAAGAGCGAAAATTAAAAGCATGCAAAATGATTCAAAATAGCTCAAAATCAGCTTTGCACAAAAAATTACTGAGCACGAAAATATTGGCGTTTGCAGTAATTTCTTTATTATAATTAAACATCCATGATTTTGTTCAAATTAATCCCAAATACTGGGTACATTTAACCAAAGCAAATTTCATACAATGATATTTTAGGTCAAAGCAATTTACTTTAGGGAGATCTTCCTGTAGCTTGATATACACCATTTTTCTAAACCCCCTCCAAAAACATGTACTTTGAAATATATATTACAAAGTATGGTGGAAATCTCAGATATTTAATCAATACTTAGATTACTTTTGGCAAGAAAAAGATAACTTTGCTATCATTACCTTTTTCCAAACCTGATTTTCACTTTTTGATATTATGATTCAATTACCGTACTGCAACTTTAAGGATTTTACATTTAAATGTCAAATTAACAAATGTACTTCCACAAAACCCATGAAGCATAAAAACCCTGAATATCTTATTCTATTACTCTTTTCATGGATATCATTAGAATTCAACAACCTTAAATTCAAAGAAATTTATTTAACCACTAAAATATCATAAATTTTTCCTATCAATATGACCTATTTTAACAAAGACTCAACTAAAAGCTTAAACCCAATTTGTTGTTGTATTTTCAAGATGCTTGGTGTTAAAATTAATCGCATCACCTACATATACCTGGAAATAAAAATCCTTATTCCCAACTACTGTATCCAATGCTATACAGCGATTAAAGTTTGGCATTTAATCATGTCTCAATCTCAGTGCATGAATAGAGCATCAAAATCTGCATTTTTCACAATCACGTTTGATTTATAGCATTCCATTTCCAAACCCTCGATTTTATTTCTTCGTCTCCTAAAGTGAACATGCAATTCTGCGTAAATTCAATTAGGACCACTGCATATCGCAAACTGTGAGCTGACTACTATATTAAAATCTTGTCTGTATTTACTATGTCAACATCAAGTAACTTGTACATTTGAAGTAGATTATTTTTTTTTTAATTTCTTTGATGATGAATTACAAATTCCTATCCACTTTCTCAGTAGTCATATTTACAAATTGAATAAATTGATTTCTCTGTAATTCTGCATCTCCTATCAACTATCAATCTCAGATCTCGGCATCATGCATTCCATTTTCCATTTTTGTATGACGACAGTATTGATTATTGTACGGACTTGCATTAGCAGACTTATATTGAGAACACTGTTCAAAAGGAGCACCATGTTTGACCAGGGGCATTGTTTCAGTAAGCGAAATCAAGGTACAGTTAGATCCTGGAGTCATTATTTTAGCCAATGAAATCAAGATATACTGTCCTTAATAAATTTTCCAACCATTATGCTCAGAATATTTATAACTTTTAAACACTGTATACGCTACATAAAAAATAGAAAGTAAAATTTCTGTAGTAATTTGTTGTTTGCCGGGATGGTTTAAAAGTAGGTGTCATTTTGTTGAATACGAGATGCAGTAGAATTTATTATTGAACAAATAAAAAATAAAGATTGCAGTGAAAAATTGAATGCATCTGATTTTTCATCAGGCTTCTCAATTATTTTCGAAGCAAAACAAGGTCCACACTTTAAAATGGTGTCCTGATGATAGAGTCACTTAAATAAACTGAATGTACTGGAATCTATGCATTTTTTTTCTATGCATGAACTGTTCATGGTAGAATTTGATATCTATAACAATAAGAACCCTTGGTTTCATAAAATTCACTGATATTACCCCCAGGTACTCAAATTTGATTTTGGTAGGTACTTGCCTCTGGAATATTTGGAGAGCCACCCATCCAAATACCAATGTTTATGAAAAAATTACCCATCCATATACCAAATATTCTAAATTTTGAGCCAAATTTAATCAAAAATCTCATTTTTTCTGTCCAAATTTGCTCTATTTTGGCAAAATTTTCTAACATTTTGAGAAGAAATGTCCAATTTTGCGGCATTTGGCGCAAATTTCCAACCCATCAAAATACCTCATTTTGTGAAGAAAAAGGACCGATTGGAATACCAGAAAGCCTGATTTTGCTACCGAAATTTGCAACAAGTCCCCAATACCCCTTTTGTACTAAGTAGCCCCCCGGGATATTACCCAAGAACGAAAAGATGAATATCTGCTTTAAGAGCAGCATAAATCAAGGATAAAAACATGTCAAGTTATGCAATTGATGCATATATAGAATATATAGAGCAGTTGGCCATTCAAATACTTGATAATATTGCAGATCTCGCTAGATCAATGTCAGATACCCTGGGATATTATTGTTTGCTCATGACAGGTCACCTGCCTTACTCAATAATGACATTGGTATTGATGGAGAGTGGTATCAGGGTATTCAGTATCCAATGAAATGAAAAAATGATGAACCAGTTATGTATGCCCTTTGAAGCATCATTTGATGTTGTAACATTCTGACAGCTATATTGATCACGACAGGGTTTTAACTATATATATATATCTTAAAATGTGGTGTGAAAATTGCTTTAAATTAATGCCTTAATAAATCAAATCAAAAATTTAGTAGTTACTTTTAGTGTAATGTTACACATCTTATACACAACTATTTTGTAGATAACAAACTAACAAACATAACCGATTTACTATTTTGCTATCAGCAGTAGATAGCAGAACCAAAAAAAAAATTCTATGCAAAAGCCATATACAATAAGATTGACTATTTTACTATTTGCAGTAGGTTGCAGAAAAATAAAGTCAAATTGACTATTTTGCTATCAGCAATCGATTGCACGAAAACAAAAAACATATATAACAGATTGATTGATTTGCTATCAACAGTAGATAGCAGAAAAAACCCATAAGAGCCATAAAAGCAAATTGACTATTTTGCTATTATCAGAAAATAGCAGAATTATACAATAATAGGTTCACTGCCTTATTATTTGAAAGTTTTATAAGAGTTTTACTTTGCTATCAGATGTTGTTAGAAGAAAAACAAAGCCATTATAAACAGAATGACAAATGTGTTACAGCAATGCAAAGCAGAAAAAAAGACTCAAATAGATATAAAAGTCTGCTTTACTTTTAGGAATAGATATTTTTTCCAGATTTGTACCCTATTCACTTCTTATTCTTTTTGCAAAGCACTGCTCAAATTAAATAAATAAGTACACATGTTCTTCATAAAAGAAAATTAAATCTTGGAATAACAAATACACCACTCTTGCCATACAAATTTCAATTATATTAGCCATGCCAAATCAATTTACCAACCCATCTCAGACCTGGCTTAAAAGCACAGTGAAAGAATAAATAAAGCAATTCATAACATTTACATCAAATGAAATGTTGTTTTAAATGTCATGCTCCGAGCTTTAAATGCTTTAAAATTTTACTAAGATACATGTTTGCAATTTATTGCCGACCTTGACTTTCAGAGTACTTTGGCATTCCTTTATTCTTTCATTAAATGTAAAAATCCTTAACCTTAGAAATCAACCACCTTGTTAATACTCTCATTTCATAGTTAATCCAGGCTTATGAACTTGTCCAAAAGGTTGTACTCAATAGTAATTACCATCACATTTTATAAATTAACCTTTATTCTTCGTCAATCTGCAGCCCACGGTCGCTTGCAATTTACAGACTACAGTTGACAAGCTCCCCGTTTATCTACTAGACAATCTATTACATTGAGTTGTTTTTTCGCTCAGTTCTTGCCCTTTTTATCGACAAATGGACATGAGGTATAATTGATGATTAAATTTTAACCAGTTCGATATGCTGAAATATAATTTTTTTTAAATGCATGTACAAATTCAACTTAACTGCAACAATTTTGCTGATTAATAACCCTAAAGCTCCCAAGGGTTACAAAAAGCTACAAGAGTAAATCACCAAAATCGCCTAAGTCTGAATACGTCATAGACCGGGTCCCATATGGGCACGAAATCGCTGCCTAGGCAGCGCCCCTCGGGTGGCTTGTTATAGGTGGACACGGGATTGGGAAGCGAGAGGTCCCTGGTGGAAACCACCAATTTTTGACACCCTTATTTCCGAGGAGATAGGCTGAGAATGAAAATTGGTAGGTAGGAGGTTAGGGTTAACATGAAATTATTGTAATGTGTCTTCAAAACTTGAGCACTTTAAAAAATTATAATTAGACCTAAAGCCAGCGAAAATCATAGAAATTTTTCATAATAATTTAAATTGGTTCTTGATTTGATGGAAAAAATGATCAATAACTGTATTTGGATAAAAATGCAAAGAGAAAATGTCTTGATTTAATTGAGTTTAAGCAAATAACATATCTAATTGGGCAAAATTACAGGACAAATGAAAACAATTATTACTTTTCATGGGCTTATTCTTTCCGAATGATTGGATTTCACTTATGTCGATTATGGATTGGAACAATTTGTATGAGTGTCCTCCACGACACCTAAATATGCATCATCTTTGGTACTTTCTTTGGACTCAAATGTTTGATCTAGCTCATGCATAGACATAGAGCACATCCATTAAGATGGAAGATACCAGACTTGGCACCATTTTAATTCCTGCATGGAGATAAAATTGGGGTATCCCAAAGTTACTTCATAATTTTTCCCAGTTATGGCACGTTTAATCCTTTAGCGTCCATTTCGCTTTATCACACTTTCACATATATACATAATGACTGGGTAAATTAAGGCGCACTTAAATGACGCATCTTTGCTGAAGCCTTAGAAGACGCACAATAACAAAAATAGTGCACACTTGCTGTCGATCGAGATTCGGCTTGTCTCAAGTGTGACCAGAATATCTCAAATTTCAAACCTGCTTGTCCTTAAATCTATATCTGCTTTTTAAAACTTAATCATGAAATATCCCTCAAAGCACTATGTAGATGTGAGATATATTCTACTTTTAAGAGAATTCATTTCCAATTATTCCTGCCTCACTCATGAGTCGTTAATGGCAATGGATCGGGACAATTACACGGCATTTCCTTTTAGGCACCAAGTATGTGTAACATTACATTACACGCTCTCTCACAGCTCACCAAAATTTACTTCAAGCATTGAAATACTAAACAGCTGAAAATACTTGTTTGGAATTCAAAAATAAGCCAGAAAGTAAAACCTCATACGAAAAAGAAATCAACTTATACAACCCTGATTATGACATTCTACTCTCAATTTTACAAAGGATATTTAACCTGGTAACATTTAAATAAAATATTGCGTTGTGTTGTTAAATGAAACACTGCATAACAAAACAATCTGTATAGAGTTTAAATTTACATGTGCTTCACTTATCTGTGTAATATTGATTAATCCATTTATACGTGTGAAATTTTATTTTAACTTAAAACCAAACAATCACACATTAGGGGAGGATTTTTTTCCCAATTCTGTCTGCAAATTAACAAATGTAACAATTTTGTTACAATTTGTCTGTTACCATCCATGTACTGAGCAGGTATATTGATTTATCCATTTATGTGTGTAAAATTTTGTTTTAACTTAAAACTAAACAATCACACATTAAGGGAGATTTTTTTTTCAAATCTGTCTGCAAATTGACAAATGTAACAATTTTGTTAGAATTTGTCTGTTACCATCCATGTACTGAGCAGGTATTGATTTATCCATTTATGTGTGTGAAATTTTGTTTTAACTTAAAACTAAACAATCACACATTAAGGGAGATTTTTTTTTTCAAATCTGTCTGCAAATTGACAAATGGTAACAATTTTGTTAGAATCTGTCTTCACATCCATGTAAGCTTAGCATGTACTGGTGAGGGTTTAGTTGGGATAAGGGGGTCTCTCTTACATAATTTCACAGCTCACTATGCATGGGAAGAGTTGTAGGCATCAACGGTCTACATAATGGGAATGTCAGTGAAGTAAAAAAAATACGAAAAGTAACCACTTAAAGAATATCTCTATGAAATGGTCAATTGGTCATCAAATTCACTTAAGTTAGCTCAAACGGTAAGGCGCTCGCTTGCAGTGAGGAAGGTCCTGAGTTCGCACCCCACTGGTTCCAAATGTTGAGTCTGCTTGAAATTTCCTTGGACAATAAACAAACTGCTAATTGTCTCATGAAACTCAAGGAGCTGATCCAGGCAGCGATAGTGTATGTGGGTTGATCAAGGTTCAGCGTCCCTAGAGGTTGCCGCAGAACCTGAAATGATGCTTGGTGTGGAATGGAGCTTACTTGGGCCACAGTGGTCAACGAACACCTACAAAGTGTGCAGAGGCCACATGGAGTTACAAATCTGGGATAAATCTATTTATTTTAAGCATATTTCAATATCATCATTTCACTTTTTGTGATATACATTGAAATGAGAGACCATGATGCTATGACAGCTACAGTATGAAATAAAGTACAGACTGTCCACGAATAATTTATACCCGGTTTAAAAAAATCAGAAAAAATATTATATCATAATTTTTCATAAAACCAACAACTTTTCTACAATAGTGGATAAGTCTTCTACATTTTCCATAAGTTTCATCAAAGTATCATGCTTCACTGCTTTGTGCGATGAGGTAATTGAAAATCGATACAAATGGTTTTGTACAAATAATCATGCAGGTATAGTACTTGTAATATGCACACTTACCAATTTGTAAAGTTAATGAATACAACTTTGTTGTATTCTAGGGAAGGACATTTAACAGGCCTTATTGGCCTTCCGGTCCTGTCCTCCATAATTATGTTCCGTTTCTATGTTATTTTGATGTATTTTATGGAAATAAAAGAATCTGAATCTGAATCTGAATCTGAATATTGACTTTGTTTCAGATTATACTTTGAAAAACTAAAAAAATAAAAAATAAAAAAATAAAAACTTGCCCAACTCCAGATCTTCTTTCCTTGCTTTTGTAATTTTCTATGATCTACTAAAAGCATTAACTTGCAAACTTCTGCATCTCTTCCTACTCAGACAAAGCAAGTCTTAATCAGATATGGAGCAGGACACTGTCGGGCAAGTTGAGGAATAACAATTCTGTTGATTATGTCAACATACCATCGCGCGTCGATGACAAAAACTGGTCCTAATATTGAGTTATTACCCATAAAACCCATCAAAACAACTATCTTCCGGTTGTTATTAGAATTGGCAAATGTAAAGTTTCTAAGTGGGTTTCCCTTAGGTGCGTACCATCTAACATGATTTGTACCTTTCATTATGTAAAGCTGTTCAAGCGTAACCGGACCAAAATCGTTATTTCTTTCCCCAAATTAAACTTCATATCCGTCACAGTCAGTCAATAATTCTTAAATTGTATTTTACGTTTTAAGTTTGGAAAAGTAAAAGAAGGTTTCAGTATAGTCAATTTTAATTAAAAGTTCAATAATTTCTCTGATTACAAATTTAAAAATATACCCTGTTTGGGAAAATCTCTATAACTTTTCACAGGAATATGCGATTTGAAAAATTCAAAATTCTTTAGGAACTTAAAGACTCGTTTGTCTTGAAAATTAACAAGATTTGACTAAAACCATACCCATTGGTCCACAAATAAATCCGATAGCCGGGTATAAATCATTCGTGGACAGTCTGTATTTGTGAGGGTAATTTTTAAGTGAATAGGGGTAGTTCCCTCCCTCACTTAGCAATTACAATATTATCAATAATTTAACAGTGCTGAAATACAAGAGCGAGGTTTTAACAGCATAATCGACCTTGGATTTAAGTGTGACTCGAATTACATGTCATTTTATCTATCAAATTTCTGGCAATTAAAAACAGCACATGAAGAACAAATTTAATTTAATTTCACAAACATATTGGCCATTTAATATGTTGACAAAATACATACATTTTAGAATATCTTTAAGGGCCCTGTCAACCCTTTGTTTTCAGAAATGTTTTTTGCTCTGTATCTCAGCAATGGATAGTTAAATTCAAATTAAAGTATATATTTCCAGAGTAAAGTGTGTAAATTTGGACCTAGGGTCGAAAAATCATCATTTCTTTGGCCCCAAATTTTACGGGAAAGCTAACTAAATGTTGGTTTGGTAAAATGTTGAACCATTTTACTTTTTAGAATCTAGAAAGCATTATCTAGGAACACATTTTTCAAAATGTTAATTTTTATCTTATATTTTGAAATATTGCCATCAATAGGTAAAAAATGTCATATTAAATGTGTTCCTAGATATTGCTTTCTATGTTCTAAAAAGTAAAACATATCAAAATTTTACCAAAGCAAAGTTTAATTCGCATTCCCAAAAATGACCTGACCATCATGTTCAGCATGCAAATCCTCTTCTAGAATTTGGATTTAATTATCCGTTGCTGAGTTACAGTTCAAAAACTACTTCTGAAAACGAAGGGTTGACAGGGTCCTTAAATGGCCTTCTATGACTTTGTTTGATCACATTAGGTCAAAACAAAAAAGTAATGGTTGTGTTGCCCTTAAGTGGAATTTCTGAAACAGTTGTGTCTGTCAGTCGGAAAAGTATACTTTTAAAATTACTTTAGGGGAAGTGCCAAATTTGGGTGCATTTTCCACATTTTTTTTTTGCCTCATCCGAGGTTGTATGTTTATTGACTTCTCCATTTCCACATATTATATTAAACCATTTTCACTATCAACATTACTTCAGACTTTCAATGCATGACCTACATTTTATGATACCAGAATGATTTTAATTAAAATGTGCTTTTGATCAGTCACATTTTGAAAATGTTATTTTAAAAAAACAATCTCACTTTTGAGATGAATGCTACTATACATATAAAAATCATTTGAAAACATTCTAACTAAGAGACAACCCAAATACCATAGTACTAATTCTAGTTCTGTTGTAATGAACTGATGGCACTCACTGACAAATCAAAATGTTACAAATTTAATATTTGTGTGATATTAATTAAATGTCAAAACTATGAAATATCTTCATTTATTTCAAATATTGTTGAATTGTAAGCCAGATTTGTAACAAGATTATGGTTAATAAATACATCTGAAGCAATCAGCACTCAATTTCATTTCAGAGACCTAGGGGTTTGGGGTATACTTCAATGGATGACACTCAGGGAATCATAACTAGTTGTTTTTGTTACATGGGTACATTTTTTTTTTAATTTTTCAGCTTCACTTGAATGACCTCTTGTTTAAAATAATGAGAAGAATTGCAACTTGACTTGGTTGGAGTATCTCAATATTTTAACATTTAGAAAATAACACATCGATGATTTACTATGCATACTATTTTATCTTGGTTTTTAAGCAAATTGAGATAATAATTTCTTTATTTAGGTATGAGTATCATTCTCTTTCTCCACAAAAATTTAAAACATGCAAAATTATAATTAATCAATGAGATATTTCAGCATCTTTTTCATGTAAAAAAATTATAATCTATACAAAAAAACAACTTTTTGGACAAAGAATGTTGGGCAGATATGTTAGTATGCCAAATCATACTATATCATGGAATATTTTTGGTCAATATCATTCTACGATTTGCTACAAATTACATTTAAAAATTCCCCAAATGTCATTTTTGCAGATGCGATAGTATGCTAAATCAAGTGTTGTCCACCCTCTCGGACTTAAAAAGTATGACGTGAAAGCTGGGAGGACAAAATAAATAATTTTATTTTACCGAACAACCCATTTAGGACTTAAAGTAGTCATGTATATGAATCTATGTCATATTTAAGTGGCACCCCTTCCCCTGCTGGGATTCACAGCTCCCTTCTTAACCCACACAGTTAATTTTGAGTAGATCTCTAATCATCAGAGACATACACTTACAGGCATTTCAAGTGAGGTTATCTACAGTTTATGTCAAGCAAATTAACAAGAACCTTACCAAAGAATTATTATAGGGGCTTTGAGAAGTTCACGCTTTACCTGGGATTGCCCTAGTGGAATGTGTGGAATTTTATTAATAGCGAAATTCATTTCCTTTTGTACAGATGATATGATTTTTAAAATATGCAGATTTGAGTATCAGTTGGGTATTATTATAATGCTCTGTACAGGGGTAGAAATTCGTCTTCGTGTGCGTGAATCAAACTTGATTCACGCAGGTTGGATGTTACGCGAATCATGATTCACGCAAAGTGCGTATAAGTTGATTCTCGCAAATCATTTTAGGTGAATCAAATTTGATAATGTAGATAAATGTATAACACAGCCCATAAAC
>JXSR01S000303.1:171654-200333 GCA_000969725.1 Ophiothrix spiculata
TATATTTCAATTTAAATTTTGTGATTGCATTGTATTTTTTCAAAGTTATAACCCGTCAAAGCCAGGAGTTAATTCTTTCTGGGACACCCTGTATTGGTGCATTATCAACACAAAACAACTGTACTAATATAAGGAAAGCAGGAGGTAATGAGACTTCAGCAATTATGAGAATCCTCTAGGGCAATAAATGATGATGTCACCCTAGGTCAGAGGGGAAATCCCAAGTAAAAAATTAATGACATAGCCTATGATGCACTTTTGGCTGAATTTTCTTGTGTTTTTTGCTCTTAAAATTAAACATTATTTCTCTAAATTATATTATGATTAAAAGTGTACATACATGAGTGCAAGAGAGTGTAAGCTTACATGCACAGCCCGAAAGTTACCTGCATTTGTGCATGCGTGCAAGTGGTATTCAAACGCTGGCATTTTAAGCATTCTAAGCATTCTAAGCAATCTTACAAGTGAACTGTTGCCCAAGGCCACGTAATCTTACAAGTGAACTGTTGCCCAAGGCCACGTAAACTGGCCTTTGAGAGTGACTCAAGAATGGTTATTTTTAATATCATCCCTTGCAATTCTTTTTCTTATAATTCATACCAATATGTAATATTGCCTGTAACTATGGAAATAATAAAAATTGCAAGTGAATCCATAAAGATAGATATACTTTCAATAAACCGACTATTCTGTTGAAGTTTAATATCATCATGTCAAAAAATATAAAAACCACACGTACTTGATATCATAGAATACCATTCTAAGTAACATCAATATCTCTAGCATTTTTGTCAAATGCTTCACTCACTGGCAGCAAATATTATTTTCACACTAAAATCTTGGTTGCTATATGGATAATATGTATAGTATCTCAAATAGGATAATCCATTTATAACAAGAATGGCAATCGACTGATCCCTCCGACATTCCTAATAAAAAGCTTTTTTGGTTGTGATCAAACATAGAGGCCATATATTTGATTTGTGTCTGAATTGAAGAACTTAGTGTTGAGAGAGGCTTATATACCTAGAAAAATAGCTAAAACTATTTTTTGTAGATCAAAGCATGTGATGGTGTGCAGGCCTGGGATACTTCATATAATGCATCCATCGACTTAAAATGTGGCACTCTATAATCAGAAATTGATGATATCTCAATTCTGATATATTTTTAATTTGAACTACTTTTATAGCACTATCATGTTCCTCTTTTTATAATATCCATTTTCCAAAACATCATCAATCACCAAATTCATCAACTATGCAAATCTGACATTCCTTTGTAAATATTGCAAAACAACACTTCCATAAATTGAAATCTAAGATAGATTAAAAGCTACAGCATAATAAATTATTCAAAAGATCGAAAATAAATCCTAATTCACAGTCATTTTTTCCTGAAATGTGATGGCCATGAGCATCACTGGGCTGTATAAAGGTATATAGTTCCTTCACTCAAGAGGACCAAGAATAAAGGCCCTGGGAAATAAGCTTGCTTCTGTTCATGTTCAAATCACCATCAATTTGACAAATTTTGGAAAATATCCTCCACAATAACACATAATACACCTTAGGATTAAAAACCATAAATTCATGAACCTCTACTGGGATTTCAAAATACCACCACACATACACATATATCAACACCTAGTCTATAAAGACTCAATCAACGCCACATGTCATGGACACCTACCGCCGTCACCTCCGCAACCCACGTCTCCGTTTTGTTCCTTTTCGTCTTTCTTCAAATGCATCTTCTTCCGAAGCGTGCTCAACATTCACTCGGTGCAGAAGTAGTATCCGGCAAGCACGCATCCCTTCCTCGAAAATCCCGCACAGGGAGAAATCAAAGAAATGGGTCCAAGGACGATAATAGATATCAAAAAAATTCCCTAGCAAACGAGCAAATTGTTTATATATCCAGTGGATAGCGGACACCTGCCTGCATCGTAGGTAGCCTAAGTACAACTGCACAGAGCTATAGTAAGCTACTATCTCTCTCCCTGTAAATAGTAATTCCACTCGTATTTCCTGCCCACACTGCACACATGTATTAGTATCCACTTAAATCGCACACCACGATTCTGAATGCACAGGTTTTTATCACTATATAGTATTGGTTGTAGGTAACTATTGATTTTTGCTCGCCTCGTCTCGTGTGTTTGCAGTGCAAGCGCAATTAATGAGCCTGATAATTTCAACATTCTATGTGCAGTTGTGGGAAACTATGCCAGCATGTTGATTATTGTTTTTAAAATCCATAAAATTTTGTCCATTAATTATTGAAATAAATGAGAAATGGAATGTCACAGATTGCCATATCATTCATAATTTTTGGTGGTCAATTGTGATTGTAATTATTGACGGGTTTATAAAAACAGAGAAAATAATTCAATTTTGAATTAGACCAGTGCTCAATTTTTATTCAAAATATTTTTTTTCAAGCCACAGTTTGCTGATAAAAACAATTTTTTCTCTATTCATTGTGATTATCAATGATCAAGTGTGCTACAATTAGCCGAAATTACATTGAAAAAAATATTTCAAAATAGGGTCATTCAATTTTTAATTAGACTAACGCTCAATTTTTCATAATGATTTAATGACGGCTATGATGGTCACTGGTCAAACTTAACAAGGACAATGTACTTTAATGTCATATTAATAGACTTTCAATATTTTATAATGTGGAGGAAAACTAAATTGGGGTCATTTCATATTAAGCGGGTTAGAAATAATTGTATATTTTATAATAATAAATATGTGAATCTTTGTTAATATCAAAAAGAGAAATGTGTGTGCCAACTTTTTTGCTTAGCTCAAATTAATCAATTACAATGCATTTAAATTTAAAGAAGCATTGAACAAAATTTCATATTTTATCTATAGGTAATTTACACTTACCATGTTAAGGCCCTTATAAGTCAATGATGAGTTTCCCGTCACATTTTGCTCAGCTCATAATGAGGCAACTATTTCATTTTTAAATTCATTATTTTTTAGATCTATTATTATGGGCTATTTTAGGGGCCAATTATATTGCTACACTCACTAATTGACAATTTGTTAATGTATACCTATATCATTAAAACCAATGTTCTAATACATCTTGGTATAGGCTACCATATCATTGTTAAAGAAAACAACATTTACCTTCACCACTGAAAAATATGAAATTAATTCAAAATAGTAGAAAAGGTAAAAAACATTGTTCTAATTGGCTGCTTTTAAAATAATGAAATATTTTGGGATATTCGTTTTTTGAAACGAGGGTCCAAAATCATAACGAGGGCGGGTGACGGGAAACTCAATATTGTGTTATAAGGGCCTAAAGTAATAACTGTCAACTACCAAATATCGATAAAATTTTGATTAAAACATCCAGAAATGTCAAAAAATATAATTTCTTTTTGCATGTTGACTTTGGGTATGAGGATATTCCCTAAAAGAGGGTATTGATGCAATAAGTCATGAAATAGGAGACATTTTGTTTGTTTTTCTTTATAAAATGCAGACAAATCAAAAGAAATTGTAATTTTTAATAAAGCTGACTTATGAATTGAACTCTGGGGGCAGTGTTTTTGCTGTTGACAACGATAATTAATAATGAAAGAAAATCTAAATTCTTTGATATATAGCGGTTGAATGAATGATGGATTATGCTAATCTTGTCCAATGCCCCTTTAATTTTGGACAAAAGACAAAATAAAGAATTATTGTGACTGTAATAAACAATGATCATGTAATAAACAAGTTCTGAAAAAATGCATAAAATATTTGAATAGAAAAACAGTCAAAAAGAACTTTACAAAAAATGTAAAAAGTTGTCATAACTAAATTTAACCAAAAAACAAACAAACAAGAAAACAAACAACACTCAATTCTACTAAATTAGATCCAGATTACAACCTTCTATAAACAAGAGAAACTGAAAAAGTTAATTCCTCCCTGACAACGTATGTATAAAATATTGAATCATTCTTGTTAGAATTAATCAACAAGTTTTACTCAAAATTAACCAATCATGCGCTGTCAATACATGTAGGGGGAGTTCTTTCTATATGCAGAATGGACATGTTCATATTTGATAATAAATAAAGAAAACCAAAATCCTTAGAAAATGATATTAGGCCCTATAGTGCATCATCTTCTAATTTCCAAACTCCTACATAGTTTTTCCCAGATACCATTTAAAAATCTAACAATATTCTTTTCCTTTAAACAAAAAAATTGACAAAAGATGAGTGGGCATTTTGAACTCAAAATATTGCCACGAACTGATTACCTGATGTAAATATTGATACATACGTGAAAAAATCAATGGAAATCATTAGCAAATGAGACGTATGATGATGCGCGTGTAAACATCATTGATGTTGCTTACAATGCCCCTGGCTATGACTGGATGGATCCATGAATGCATTAAGTTCACATCTATTAGACGCAGTTGACATTTAGTTAGGCATGCATTTACATGTTACCTGACAGCGAGATTTTAGAGAAGAAGTTCTGGACTGAAATCAGCCTGGCACCAAGTGGTTCACATCCATTTAAATTGCAGTACCGCAAAAAACTTATTTCAATATCACAAATACAATTTTTCCACCAAAAATAGGAAAATGCTTTCTCAAAAAAATTGGGATTAAAATGGCCTCAAAATATTTGTCAAAAAAAAAAAATCAGAATACTGCCAGTAGTCTGATATTTATAATGCTCACCTTATAACAAATTCGACCAGCAAAGGTAATGTGGCGATTCACACAAAAGCAAACTCGTTTAGGTGCAATTGAAGTTAATTTTAATTTTTGAGCTCGAAAATTTTGAAACACTGCAGTGATATTATAATTTGAATTGGTGTCTATCAATTCCAGTTCATTTAAAATGTAACTAAACAACACTACAAAATTTACACTATAATATTGCAGACAGACAAACCTTTTCAAACAGCACAAATAAGAACAGCAAAATAGGGCATTCTGTTTGCTGACTTTCCTTTTGACATTTAAACTAAAATATTGATCAAATAAACAGTCCCCCAAATTTCTACTTCTGTCATAAATATCAAAATTGTAAGATTTCATGTTAAAAGTAGGTCACTGAAATCTTGATTTTTTTTACTCATGTTAACAACATTTTCCACTAATGTACAACAATCTGTAACTCAATGCCCTAGACGGTATTTAAGGGGGAGGCACACCTTATATCCTTCAAATATTGGTTGTACTATCGCTATTGAGAGGATAGCTTTAATAAGCATGTCACTCAAAACGTTGCAAAACAATCTTTTCATCTATCAATATTTTGTGTGAAATATTTGGGGAGGGGGCGATTAGCTCGGGCATGTTGGGCAAAGAGGGTAGCCTCATCTGCCCTACTGTCAAAATCTATTTATCAGTTTTAGACACAGGACAGAAAAAATCAGTAGTACAATTAAATAAACTTCTTCTTCTTCCTATGAAGTGCAAACTCACATGGGCGAGTAAAAGGCACACTGCGACTTGGACCGGGAACCATTGAATTGCATCTACTGGCAGGACTGGAGAATTAGCCTACGACTCGTTGATGCCCGCTGACTCACAGAATATTGTTAACTTTAACGCAAAAGAGATGAAATGCGAAAAAATTTGCATTGTCAAATATGTTGTTTCTATTGTATAACATATATCAATGATGATACTCAATGACACTACCCCACTGGGTCCTTATCCTGTGTCAAAACAGCTTTGAACTAAGATATTTTGAGACAACAAATAGACCCATAACTATTCTAAGTGAACACCCCTCCCCTGAATGCACTGTGTATCTCATGCCCCAAGCAGTGGATTTGACACTTGAATCTTGTTAAAAGAATAAGCCATGCAGAAGTACCCTAAACATGATAGATTAGTTGGGATAAAACAGATTCATGAAACAGGACCTCATAACCTCACAATTAAAAGTGCCACCGGCTATGTGTTGGTGATAAATGCTGTGACATGACCCTAGAAAAGAAGACATCAGGACCTTCCCATTATGCCTCGCTTCCAATGGGTTTTCAATGGATTTTTTGTATGGGATGTGATAAGAGGGTTTAGGGATGAAACATAGCATAATTAGCAGACCTCAACCTTAATTTGCATTTCCGATATGTTTCATCCCTAAACCCTCTCATCACATCCCATACAAAAAACCCATTGAAAACCCATTGGAACCGAGGCATTATGGGAAGGTCCTGATGTCTTCTTTTTGACCCTAGTAATAAATGTGACATTTATAAAGACATTTTTTCAGAAAGTGCCAAAGGCTGCATTATGACAAAAACAAGTAAGCATCTTAGTGCTGTTCTTGCTATAACTTCAGCAAATCATAATGTAAAAATAAAAAATCCAATGGAGACAAAAATGCCATTTTAAATTTGAAAATTTAGAATTAAAAAATATAAATATTTCTACAAATGTGACATTTATAAAGACATTTTTCAGAAAGTGCCAAAGGCTGCATTATGACAAATACAAGTAAGCATCTTAGTGCTGCTCTTGCTTGCTATATCTTCAGCAAATCATAATATAAAAATATGATATTTCCTTAAAGGAGATAAAATACCATTTTAAACTTGAAAATTTAGAAATAATATATATATGTATATATATTTCATACAACTTGTGCCATCCTTTAGTTAGATTTTCCATTGCTGGGTTATTTAAATTCTGCAAAGTTTTTGTAAACTCATTTTGCAACAATTGCACACATTTGCCCTTAACACATTTGTTTTAGGCAGACACTTTATTTTGAATCGCCAGTCATAATGTGAAATAGGTATATAGTAATAGATATTTATTATCTGATAAATGTTCCAAAATTTTAGATCATGAAAATTATATGTTTTGACGACTCGCTACTTTTTGTAAAATTACACTTTACATAGAGGTAAATGGGCAAATGATTATAAAGGGTGCTACTATAATAATCCTCTAATTTTAACCATTTTTAGAACTATTTTTGCCTCTAGCAAAAAAAAATACATATTTTAGATTTCATGAAATTTACATGATATTTCCTCCCTGCACAGAGCTACCTTTTCATGGTTGTTTCATTTTAGTATGTGGGTTTTTTTTACATGCTTTACAAAACAAGGGTGTCAAATTGGCTGATTGGATTGAAGTAAGTAACCTTTCAGATCACCCAAGGTACTTGGCATGACTTAAAAATACAGGTGTGATTGATTTGAATTTACTATCTACTGTGGATATACCATGTGTAATATCTCAGAACAACAACTTGAAACATCAATACACACATTCTCCCCCCCCCCCCACACACACACAGGTTTTAAACCAATCAATTTGATAACATTCTATATGTATACTGACCTTAACTAAACCATTTTTTTTTTCATTTCTACTCAGAAACAAACAAGTGTTCACTCAAGAATTAAATAGAAGACCTCTATTTACTGTGGATAACAAGTGTAATATCGAAGAACAACAACTGGAAACATCAACATCAACACCCACACACAAACAAAACCCAATCAATTTGATAACATTCAATATGCATATTGACCCGAAAAAAACAGTTTTTTTTTTAATTTCTCCTCAGAAACAAACAGATGTTCACTCAAGATTTGAATCGAATTGAAGACCTCTAACGTCCTGAACCCGACTCTAATGGAGTTGCCACCAGGGCAGCAGTTTGGTCCCTGTATATAACCACACCAACTTGAACTTCTGGTGCTTTCTTGTGACTTTGAGAAAGCGTTGGAAACTAAGATTTAAAAAGTGAGGTTTCACGACAGACATTTTCCCAGGGACAAATGCTTGCCATGCAGTCTTCAATTTTCTTCTCTTTTTTCCTCTCTCTCTCTCTCTCTTCAGCAGATTCTCAATTTTGACTTCTAACTGTTCAAGTTTGAAATTCAAGTTGTAGAACTTGTCAGATTTTATGAAGATTTTTTGTTTCCTGACTGTATCCTAGCAACAAGATCAAGTTTCTATTCATGATGTTGTAATAGATTGAACAGCAAATAAATGAAATAAAGATAGCATAATAGAAGAAAATGACGGAATGATGAATGATGTTAAAAACACACAAATATGTTTGTACATAAAAAACATAATTATATGACTGAACAAAAGTTCAAAAATATTTTGAAATTGGTTAAAACTTAAACGTTCATGGGCACAAAGGTATCAAAATATTAATTTGTTCATTATAGTTCACCCAAACATTTGGGGTATGTGGTGTAGGTGTGGGGTTGTGTGTGTTTGTGCGGGAGGGCGAGGTTATAAGTCAAAATATGAACATAAGCAAGCGTCATAATAAGTCAGAGTTAATTCTAAATTGAGTATGGTTTTATCTAGACTACAATTGACCAGGGGAAAATATCTTTTGAAATTAAAAATACCATTATCAATTGTTTTATTTTATTCAAGAAATGCTATTTATATAGATTTTGATTTAATCTGGATCTGGATCTGGATTGGTTTGTCGGTAGAACACCCTATGGTGTATTAACACCCTTATAACACAGAATTACACTCAATGACTCGTAATATAGTAGTTCAGAATCTTGTTAATGCTTGTTCATAAAATTCTTGTATATATGGATCAACAAATTTGTGGAAATTAACTGTTAAATTGATTGAATAAATGTCAAACACCACATGCATTATCTGCCATTTTGCTATCTGCTTGTACAATACAATAGAGGGCACTATAACAAATTCTTAATCAAATAATGCAAAGATCAGATTGGGACGAAAGTGCCTATAACTTGATTTACAGCTTGCATATGGCATCAAAATGTTCAATTTGATTGTGGAAAAAGGGAGGGGTCAAAAAAAACTGATCAAGTTTTACAAAAGGCCTTCAACTTGATTAGCATTTACAGCTTGCATATGGCATCAAAATCTTCAATTTGATTGTGGAAAAAGGGAGGTGTCAAAAACTGATGTAGTCTCACACCTTCAATGTACAATGTAAATAAATTAAAGATATTCAACATTCATAAAAACAATATAAATGTTTTACTTACAACAATTTCAATGATTTTTTGTTTCATTATCAACACAATACAAATACATCACAGCTATTACAAGAACATTTCAGAGCACACTCCTGGTAGTGTACATTATACGGTAGACATTGGTCTACAGTAATACCAAAATATGTAAGACAAAGTACATTTATAGTGTTAAGGTACTCACATTCTCTGAGATCATCTTCCACTAACAGCTCTGCCTCATCACTGGTTGTAGATTGCCTCTCTATCTCTTCCTCATCAAGCTGAAAAAAGGGAAATAAATAATATTAAATCATAAGTATGATGTTCAAACATAAATATTCCAAGATTTAACAAGTAGGTGTCATATATATTGAGAATCTCATAATCCAAAAACAGAGGACCAGTGTGGCTTCTATAGTTTCTATGTGATATAGTTCTCATAGCCCATTTCTGTTACTTAAGTATTTTATCTAAGTACATTTTACTTGCACTACCCCAAATTAATATTCCGTAGTTAATGTATGGCAAAATGAGTGAACAATACAATGTATATAATATATTTTTCGGTAGAAAATGCTTTGAGTTTTGTCATCATACCAATATTTCTTGAGATGGTCTTAGTTATTGCATCAATGTGATTTTTCCATGTTAGATTCTCATCTATTATAACTCCAAGAAATTTTGTGAAACATACTCTTTTGAGTGCTTTATTATCCAGTTTTACATTAAGAATTCTTTTTTTTTTTTAGTCAACTTCATGAGATTGGGAAACATTTTCATTGTCACTAATACTTGCATTGACAAATTTGTTTGTATTGTGAGGTGTTCCAAAAACCATATAATTTGTTTTACTTGCATTTACAGATAACTTATTGGGCTTTGAACCAATTGCAAATTTCATTAAGTTCTTTGTTAATTATATGAATTTGTGATTCTAAATCTGGATGGGAAAAGAGGAGTACTGGATGCTAGTATTCTGGAACTAGTTTGAATATATTGCCGGTTGTGACTTATGATAGCAAGGTAGTCTGTAACACAGATGTCAATAACATATGTGACCATCTTACAGCATCATCAGAAAAAAACGATCTCCCCCAATTTGATCCCCATGCTGGAAAAATGGCACTGAATCCGGGATCTCCGCTCTCAAATCTATGAGTCTTGTAGAAATCTAAATGGTCTCTTACCTCATCCTCCGATGATGATGGACTTGATGGAAGATACTCTTGGGCATCATAGAATTCCAGTAACGATTCCGAACGAGACATCGGGCCATGCTCTCCTCCTTCATGGTTGAATTCCGGAGTGGACGGGAATGACGGAACTGGTATTGACTGTAGGAAAAATACAAAAAAGGTTTCATCAATTTAACCATTTGAACCCGACGAGCCGATGTACCATATACCAGATGAGCCGGTTTACCAGCTACAAGGTCACGTGTCAGAAACTTGATGTGTCTGTCATCAAGCATGGATAGGTACAATTTTTAATGGTCTTATTTATATCGGAAGACATCAATGAAGCTTTGAACCCATGGTTGATGGGTCATTTTGCTCTTATTGACTCGAAAGAGGTGAAAAATTCAACATATTTTTGCAAATTTGATTACAATTTTCAACAAATTTGCCTTTGCCCATAGACTACAACGTAAATGTCGAATATGTTGGTCGACATAAATAATATTCTTTTGTGAATGCTGGTTATTGGAATATTTAAGACTAATGTAAAATGAAAGAGTAAAGCAAGGGAAATCAAAATATAAGTAAGTTTATGGGTTATATTGTGTTTTTAAACTTTCGGGTTGGCCCGGGTCAGCAGTACAGATACATGTGGAATGGCCAGGGTTCAAAGGGTTAAATGACAATATGTAAGTGTTATATATGTGAACCACATGTAGTTCATATGTGCTTTCTCTGAGGACTAAAACATTTCTTGACCATCCTTTTGAAAAACAAGAGTACATTCTATGGCCAATGATGGGCTTATGTCATGTCAGTGACAGTAGGTGCATAGGGATACAACTAATCAGAGTTTGTATTTTGTTAAACTGCGTTCAAATGATTCCAAAAATTGTGTTTCCTATACTTTTATGCTGCATTTCTTGGCCAAATTTCCTGAATTCATGAAATTTCTAGAAGAATGGCATTCAAAATTGAACAGATCAATTCATTAGTGTCAATAGTGAGAATTGAGGGCCACCGTACACTAAGTGGAAGATTAGAATTATTTTGATAGAGTTAATTGAATCTATATTTCCTGAAAGTTCATTCAGGTAAAAATGTGTAAAATGTTGAGAACATGGAGGATTACAAAGTTCAGGAAATGCTGAAATGATGAGTCAACCAAATGCTTCACTACTTTGGGTACATAACTTACTTGCACTTGTACGTTAATTGATGATTCTGATGGTACCGGTGATAAGAGTCCTATGTTAGATAGATCAAATATTTTGCCCATCCTTTCCTTTAGATCTTCGTTCTGTGACCTGGCCTGAAATGACAAATAAATATGCAAGGCATTAATGACAACGTCTTGTAATATTAATATTCATCATGGCTAAGCCACCTGCAGCTTGCTTTTGGAACACTGATTGCGTAGTATGTTATAGACCAGTGTTCGATTTCACTAACATTAAAACGTATCGTAAGACCTAACGCATCGTTCACTCATCGCAAATTTATGATCACCTTTTGGCTCATTGCAAAGTTGCGATGTATTGGAATTTTCCCTGTGCAATATTTGTATACCTTGCGATGCATTGCACGCATGTGTAGGGTTTTCATGTCTTTGTGAAATGCAGTCTAGCTGCGCACTGAATGCATCACAGCTACGATGCATCGTAATTGTTTAGTGGAATCGACCACAGGGGTTCTCAACTAGTTCTCTTACATCGCGCCACAAAATATTGAAAAAATGTAGGGCAAAGTGCCAAATGTATCATTTTCCAGTGTATTTCTTTTTTTTTTTTGATAAAATCAAGGTGCCAATCTGTACTTGTCAAATTTGGTGTGTGTGCTAGTCTTGTTTTCACCATTTGATTATGACGCTAATGCAATTTCCTTGCGGTCAAATTTTCTTTTGAACTGACTTGAAACTTTGTTAGTGCTATCATCAAATGGTGAAAACGAGGCCTTAATCTTCACCACGATAAATAGGGAGATTTCATCAGTAATAAAACTACATGTGCATCATCATCATACAGAAAGATGCAATTTACGGAAATGGTCTATACACAGCAAGGAATTTTTATAGGCAACGAGAAGAATTCCTGTTTTTTTCCCAACAACTTTTAATTGACTTGTAAAATTTCGGTAACTTGACCATAAAATTTAACCAAAACCCTATCGCTCAAAATTTTTAAACCTGTTGCTAACCCTAACCCTAACCCAAACCCTATATCTAACCTGTATACATTACCTTAAAACCAAATTCTAACCACATTTTACAGAAAAAATAGAAAGAAAATCTGAAATTTTTACAATTTTATCGTCGGGAAAAAACAGGGATTCTTCTTATTGCTTTTTATAGGGGAATCGGGATACGCTGCCATCTTGTGTCGCTCATGGGGCAGAGTTATTGTACCTCTCGATATATTCAGAGTTTGGCCCGATATCCAGGCAGATCGCATAAATCTGCACTTGACGCATATACAGCATGTGCATTTTGTTTCACGCGCAAACTGTGTCTGTGTTTCAAGTAGCGTGTATTGCGACTTGCTCTTATAAACGTACACCAATTTTCCCGCTAATCCGATGCGAAGACTCTCGAACCGTAAAATGCCAGAGGTACAATAACTCACCCTCCATGAGCGACAATCCAAGATGGCTGTTGTCCCATAGGATTTACACGGCGGTGAAATCAAAATGGTGGCGAGTACCGATTCCCCTTTTTAAATTCCTTGATACACAGTCATGTTTTGAACGTTATGTTTCAGATAATTGCAGATGTTGTTTTGAATTTTGAATAGTACTCCTAAAAGATTTTTGTTTTATTCTTTTTATCTTTCGCACCAAGGACCTCACTTGGGTCTTCTATTTTTTCAAAAAGATATCTTACCCTATTAAGAGCTTCTTGTAGAGCTGCGAGTTGTTTGGATGGTGTCAAAGTCGATGCTATCTGCTGTGACTGTGTTTGCATCAAATTCCGGAGATGCTCACTTTGTAATGTCAGCGTATGGAGGACGCTCTTCAGACTGTTTTGCACTGGATAGAAAAAATGGGAAACCAAAGAGAAAAATAGTGAAGGTTTTCATTCTCACACAGGCCATTCTCCAGAGAAAGACACAAAGGTAACCTGGATGGTTAACCTGGGTGGTCGGAGCGTAACAAGTCCTTTGTCTTTGAACTTTGAGGTGTTTGTTTTGGTTCAAGGCTTCAATAGGTCTAGTTTGCACAGGACTCCCCAAATCAAAGAACATTTTGATAATACGATAATAGCTTCCCTGGTAGAAATCGAGTACAGTTCTAGTACAAGATTGGAATGTGCATAATTTGGAACATCATTCTAGTCTGTACTAGAATTGTACTTAAAGTGTACTCGAATGAGGTTCAAAATGTGCACATTCCAATCTTGTACTAGAATTGTACTCGATTTTCTCCAGGGTTGAGAAGCATAACTGATAACTGAGTAAACTTCTGTCATCAGTCAAACGAGAAAAAGAATTAGCTATTTTTACTGGTTACATGGGTGACCCATTGCTGGATACTGGCCCACATGCAAAGTCAATAAATTAGCTGAAAAGATATAATTTTCAGCTCTTGGGTCACACATAGGAACATAAGGCTACTAGGTAAAGGAGGAAATTTGAACTTGTATGGCCTAAGATAAGGAGGCTAGTGAGTAAAGAAGACTCCTTTAACTTGATTTGACAGAATCAAGACAAAACAAGCTATGGATGTAAGTTTATTTATTTTTGAATAATATTACACATACCTTTACTTGACAAATTGAGGAATTCATCCCTGTATCTATCAGGGTCAACTGGCGTTGTCGATGCCATTGATATTGTATCTTCTGTCATGGCTGTTGTTACACCTGAGGCTCCTGTTGAGGTACATATGCTTGACGGTCTCTGTAAAAAAAAAGACAAAAAAACTCAATGTCATGACAATATATTTCTAACTACGATTAGCAAAAAGTGACATTAGATCTGGGCCACAGAATTCAATAATAGTACAAAGCTTGACTTTTTAACTCTCAACTCTTAGGCATTTAACTCTTTCACTCCAGAATAAAATTATCACCATCTGTCCTTTTTCGCCAGAAAGCCGCTCTGAGCAGCTCACAGAGACCTAACTTTTTGATATCATACGATAATTGTAAGTGAAATTTAAGTGTTAAAAACTGTCTAAGTCCAAATATGTCATTCTTAAAAAAAAGCATAGTTCCAATAGGATTCGCACCCAACCTGTTGAATTACAATGCAGTGTCCAGCTATGGACAAAGTAAGCATACCTCGGCAGCAATTTTTTTTTCATATACATCTCCAATCTGTGACGTATTTAGACTTCATCAAAATTATTGAATTTTGCTCATTGGATTTTATTCAGATAGCATCCTATTAGGGCTCAAGTATTACTGAACTCTTTCACTCCGGAAAGCCGCATGGCAGCTCGCAAAAATGTGCATGATTGGTTGAAATTTCTACTTTTTTTAAATAGCTCAAAAACAAAACAAAACTACAAGGCGAAGTTAGTCGAAAATTTGCCAGCAAGCAAAGAGCTATCTAGTACCATTTATATAATTAGCATTAGAATAATCCTTGCGCTCTACAGTTATCATATACTATCATAAAGTGGGGGCTGTGAGCCACTCTGAGCGGCTTTCCGTCGAAAAAGGACGGACTGTGAAAAATTTAATCCGGAGCAAAAAAGTTAAGTTTTCTTCCAACTTATCACCTCACTTTTCACCATAAAAGATGGAAGCAATGGATGCTTGTATTACCCAATAACTACACAATAAACAAGTTGTTAACAAATTTGTATCATACACAGTGGAACAGAAAAGACATCATTTGTTAAAGACTTTTTAGACCAGGGGTCAATTTCACTAAAATGAAAATACCAAAACACTTTAATTATTGTAGCTACGAATGAATAACATTTTACTATGATATAAAAACCTTTGGTAAGTGTATTGCCACATCGTTAGGTATAGGCATCTTTTCGGGCAAAATCACAACCCTTGGTAAAGTTATGAGTCAAAAGGCGCCCGTTATTTAACTAAGGTTTCAAGTCTAACGATGTATTCACAATGCTTTGGTGTAATCGGCCTCAGCTGTACAATAAATATTATGGTTATACCAAGTCAATACAAGGATTTATGTGAATTAAATAATTGCCTTTTCTTTTTTTAAAAAACTCGCGAGTATACTCATTAGCAATCACAAAATAACAAATTATGTAAAAAAATTTGAGCTATTACAATAACACAGTCACCATATTTTCATGAAACATACTAAAGAATGTTCAAGGAATAGCTTATTTTAATTAAGCATAGTTAGATTTGCAAAAGCTAATATACTCCCAACAAGAAAAAAAATGCTGATACATACTAAGTTGACTACATTCTGTATACATAGTCATAAATTTTTACCCAAAGTACAAACAATTTTTTATGTATGAAACTTTAAATGAAATTTAAAAGGATGGGTGTCATGAATCTAATATGCATTGAAATCCAAATGTCATTATTCTTTGATAGGAACAAATCTGAACAATCTATAAAAATGCAAATGAATTATGCATTCAGGATAGGGTTTTTTTTGAGGGGAGTATATCAATACTGAATTTGAACACACTGTTGCATTATGTGCCCTATTGCAAAAAATACATTTTTAAAATGAAGGGTTGGACAATAAAGTATACATTTTTTTCTGAATATAACAAAATAAGTCGGTCTAGCATGCAATACAACTATTTGCTACTTAAGAATTAGATTTGGAATTCAGAAACGCTGATTTCAACATTAGGGTACTCGTCAGGGTACACGTTACTGTAAAAATGAGATCTACATCACACATACAAATACATGACTTAAAAAAAATATTCATAAATAAATGGTAAAATAATTTTGTTCTTTTATGCAATTATGATATTAAGGACGATCGCGGTGATAAGTTCCTACCTGTAGATTTTGTTTATATTTTGTCAGTGAATAGATAAGAGTCTAAACTTCCAAATTCAGTAATTAAATTCGGGATTCCGAATTTAATTCAACAAATGACCATAACGGAAAAAGTAAGCATCCTTAAGCAAAATCATTTAGAGGGTAGGCCTATTCATAATATCTACCAAAAACAAACACAATAAGCCCGAAAAATCAAAAGTCATGGATGACAGGGGGGCGCTTCATTTTTAACACTTTATAGTATTGCTTTAACTGTAGGTATAAGACGGTTTTATTTTTGACACACCCTGTACTTTGCTAATACCGTCCTTGTGGAACACACTCTCTTAATTTTAACACATAAAATGCATATGACACCTGTATCAACAGAAACACACAAAAGCAATCAACTGTTGCCATATCTGGATCTTTCAAATTCATTTGAATTTTCAATACAGACAAAACGGGTTTGTTACACAACACAAATTCTTACTTGGATGACAACACTGACAATGGTAACCACAACAACCACCAAAACAACAAGAGACATGAGAATCATTCATCCCCAAAATGACGTGGAATTTTAAAGGTGTAGGTTCCTATTTTAGGATGTGTATAATTTACTTTTAATTGATCGACCTTGACCTCTGAAATGCATTGTGCAAGGTTGAATTCAACCCTGGCTTGTGTCTTGTTTTCTCCTGAGAGGCAATTGAGAGTATGCAACCCTGGGGATGAGGCTGTTATGTAAATACAAAATAATGGAAAATAGGTATACCAAGTAATTTTACATTTTGTGCTATATCTCCAAAACTATAAAGAATTTTCAGGTGAAATTTTGGATTTATAATCAGAAAAATATAGGCTTTCATTTGGCATCAAAAAACATACTACTTCCGGTTGAGCCCCGGAGGGATCGAAACCTACACCTTTCAAAAGTTTTCAAAAATATACGGAATACAGATATAAAGTGGTAATTAAAAAAAGAAATTTGCCCCAAGCAAAATATTCCTGAAAAACCCAAGATAATTCTCATACCTGACAATAATGGTGACTACTAAGACCAAATAAAACAAAATGCGTTTTACGTCACATCCCTCTCCGATTTTAAAATATTTGTATCATTTTCCTAATATTTGTTCCAAAACTTAAATTTTACACTATTGTGCTGAAAATAACAACTTAAAAAACAGGGGTAAAGCATTTGGGAAATAATAAAAAGGCCTCTCAATTTTTGAAATGTGTGAAAAAATAATGAAAAATAAGGATCTACTTCACCAAATTTTGAAAAAAACCTGGAAGCAAAACACATTTTTAGTTTACTTGGCCTAACACAACATCAGCAAAAACAACAACAATTACAACAACTCGGTGTCTAAGACTATGGTCACAATACTTTGTACCGTTACAAACAGTGTTTTGATGGTGTTTTGACCATTTAACAACTTTTAAAATGGTTTTTTTTTTTGGTGAAACAGCCTCTGTAAACCATAAGAATTTTGTAAATAATGGTTTTGAAAATGTCGGTACACTCTATGCAATTTTGTAACCGTTCGTACGAACATCGTATGACCAATTGTGACCATAGTCTTTTTAATAAAAAACACAAGTACAGACTTCATGTGCTATTTTTACAAATATGTGACAAAACCAAATAATATAAGTCTGTGATGGTCAAGAAATAAATGAAATTGGTACTTATTTTTAAAGTTGATCTATACAAATGGCTGTTATTTTTTATTGGTCATGAAGGATGAGTTACTATGCCTTCTGTTTGCTTGTAAGCATTTGCGACATTTCAAGATTACGCAAAATGAAAATCTGCATATATCTAGTTCAGCGCAAGTCACAGTAAGCTTGATGCTTAAAATGCAGACGAGGTTTACATATGAAGTAAAATGCACATTCTAGATAAGGAAAATAGTGAAATTAACTGGACTCACCACGTATTTCAGTTACGTTGCGATCCAATTGCCGAATCTTCATCAGACTGCGTAGAGGATTGTGGACATGTCGACTGGTCATGTGACATACGACTAGGGAGTAGTAAAACCTACGTAGCAAACTTGATCATGATGAGGACCAGACTCCATGAAATAAACAGTGTAACTTGGTGTATGGAATTTAAATGCCCTGTTGTCAATCATAATCCATAAAAGCTCGTTTTGGCCAACATTGTACAAAGAGTTCTAATGCAGGACTCTGATGTCTACACTCACTCAAAACAGACAGGGCACCAATTTACGGTTTGAGACCTTTTAATTCTTGAGGAGGAACGTCATTTTGAGAGGTATTGAAATGTCCATACAGGAACGTATTGTAGAACCTTCACTTATCAAGAAAGGAGGTCCCATTTTTCTGCTAACACACCCCTGGGACCCAATATTGAAGCAACTTCCGCGTCATATGTCATATGACCAGACCACTGGTCTGATCACAGCGTAACTGAAATATGTGATGTCTCACTCCGAAAAGGGGGACTTTGCGACAGAAAACTTTTCATGATACAGGTGAAAATAGGCAGCAAAAAATAAAAAAAATAATAAGAATTTCCAGCAGATTTTCTGTTGTAAAATGTGATTGCCTTGATCAATTTCAACAAGTAAGGTGTCATTTTAAAGCTTGAAGAATGCTGCAACAGATAAAATGAAAAAGTCAAAATTGATATCATCTTCAAAGTCCCCCCTTTCTGGGTGAGCCATCACATATGTGGAGAGTCCATTCAAAATTGTGTAATATTTTCCTTATTTGAACTACTACTGGATAACTGATAATATTCATAATTATGTTTTAAGAGCAGTTTTAAGCTTAACCAGATGGCAGAGAGTACCAATTCCCTTTTTTTAATTCCTTGAAATTGGTACACTGTATTTAAGACCTGCTGAAACAACACCAAAAACATAAAAATATCTATAGGGATAAATCATGCCAAACCTGACTATGTTAAGGTTCTGCAGGGCTTTCTGATTCATTTAAAATCCTCATGATTCCTTTAAAAATTTGGGGAAACTCCCTTGCAAAATTACATGAAAGAGAAAGCTAATACATTGAAAATGAAACTGTTGAGCGCAGGTTTCAAAAGGTGAGAAGGCATCGTTTCAGATAATTCTTTCAACTAAGGCTATCTGTGCAAGGATCAAGTCCCCTCAAATTTTCAATGATGGTTTAAGGATTTAAAACAAATCATTTATACAAAATTAATCATGCCAAAATTGTGAATTATTCCTTTGAATCCTTACCTTTCTGACATAAGCATATTTCTGTAAAGGCCAAGAAATATGTGTTGTCAGTATTCTTGGAGAGATAATAATCCACATTCAAATCATCCCCAACATTGAATTTACAAAATATACATATATCCTCCATAAACATTGGAAGTATAAACTAAAATTACTCGCACTAAGCTTTGCAGCTTATTGTCAGGCAATTGGGAGTATGTTTGACAATGTATATGCTCATTTTGAAACGTATAGGCACTGATGTTGTGTAATTTATGGCAGTTTGTACTTAACACTGAGTTGATGGATTATATGTATCTGTAACCCTTACATCAAACCCCAGATTCACAAATATTTACTGGTATTCATGCATTCGATGTACAGTGTAGCCAATCAGCTAGCAAGAATTCAGCTCCTGAAATGTGGAGTTTATTTAAAAATGCACAAATTATGCATTACTTCCGCATAATGCATCCTTGACTATGCATGTAGTTATCATATTTATTCATCAGGTAATGATTTGCTAAATGGTAGGCTATATTTTTATGTGTGATTTTATTTTAATGGTATTATTTCTTTTTAGTATATTTATTTCTGTACTGTATGAATTCCAATTTGTCCAGGAAAGGTGATATAATTATAAGTAATAATTTTTTGGTTGTTGTCTTAGGCCGGGGTCAAAACCCCTAGATTTTTCATGTGACGACACTAACACACTGAAACAACCTTTCAGAATAGAGGCAATACAAACTAACATCAACAAGGTAAATTGATACAAAACATCTATATGCTTGAATTTCTCTTATTTATGACAAACTATGAAAATAAGATTATCTTCAAATTTCCGGAAATACATTGTATTGTCATCCTTGACTTCAAGAATTTCACCATTACCGGTACTTGAACAAATTGAAAAACAGGATAGTGATTGGGAACATTTGTGTTGTTCATATTCAAACATTTTTCATTTTATATTGTTTCAAATCCAAGAAAATTGAGTAAAAATTCATTCACAATGACGTTTCATTGCTACTCTAGCAACTTTTTCAGACTGGCAACTTTGTTTATCTCTCAACACTAACGCCTTGGACGTAGAGGCCATTGAGAGAAACAGCTTGTCATAGATGCGATTCAGTACATAAGCCCCATCATCTTTGTTCAAAGTTTGTTTGCCCCTTCTGTATATCCAAAGGGATTCCTTGAGGCGTCTGGTACTAGTGTGAGATTCACGGTCAATGACTTCGTCTTCATCCCAGAGAATAGAATGATTGGTTTATAAAGCAATATGTTCTGTGAGAGCTGATTTATATTGTTCACTAGTGACTGATTGACGTGTTTCTCTCGACGCCCTATACGTCCAATACGTCACTGTTGAGAGATAAACGAAGTTGAAAGGCTGAAGAAATCATTAGAGTAGGGATGAAACGCCACTAAAATGTGAGTACTTGTATTTTTCTTAGATTTAAAACAATGAACTCTTTTCATATGTTTACTAAACAATTCAGATGATTTTATTTTATATTAAAATTTACCAATGATTTTTTTTCTCAAATTCTTAAAGGTGTACATGTGACCTCTTTTGACGGAAAGTTCCAAATTAGGTCAACAACCTACTTTTAAATTACATTTATATATTGAATGGGTATTGTAGCATTTAATGTATTGTTGTACACAATATCTGATCACGTTTTCTGAGACATGGCATAGTCCATATTTTCGTATCGTAATCAATCAACCTCCCACATATGTCAAAACAAATGGTAGAATGCTCAACATAATTATGTCACAAGTATTATTGTCTCAGTTCTTAAATAGGAAGTCAACAAATAAAATGCAGTGAGTGTATACTACTACTTCGACAATAATAATTATATAATTACTGCAAATGATCAATTAATTTGCATCTTGTGTAATGAGCCCAACGTGAATGCACATGTGAATTTGTTGTAACGGCACACCTCGTGTATGTTGCTTGCGTTACAAGTATTATTGTCTCAGTTCTTAAATAGGAAGTCAACAAATAAAATGCACAGAGTGTATAATACTACTTCGACAATAATTAGTATATAATTACTGCAAATGATCAATTAATTTGCATCTTGTGTAATGAGGCCAACGTGAATGTACACGTGAATTTGTTGTTGCAATGGCACACCTCGTGTATGCTGCTTTTGCATTATGCAAGATGCAGAAACTTGTTTACAAGTTAATTCGGACAGCAAAATTAGTACAGACACCTAAACAGAGACTATTTTGTCAATTGCTGGCATGGGGAGCACTATATTTAAGCTGAATTCACACTAGACTCAAACACAAATGCACATTTTAAAATGCACATGTTGCACAAACATGTGCAGATGTGAGTTTTGAGCAGTTCTGATAGATCAAAATCATAATACAACACCACTTGCATCAAACATAAGACTGAACTTTCTTGGCAAATTCAACTGAAGTGAGTTTGTGGTGAATATTACCAGGATTGTGTTCATGTTTGCATTTGAGTAAGAATTCAGCTGTAAGTGAATATCATCATCCTCTTCTACTTTACTGGTTTCATAAATGATGAAATAATTTCATGTAAAGACCAATAAATCCAGGTATTCACACACGCTACAGAGTTTTTCATCAAAAATAAACAATGATGCATCCATATCTCTGTATATTTTTATCATGTGAGGGCAGCTATAGGTTGCACTATCCTAATTACCGCTGCTATTCTTTTACATGTAAAGATGGGGTCACAAAATGGCTTGTATCTCTGTTATTAAAGATTCTATCAATCTAGAATAAACCGGGGAATAAACTATATTTTGTAACTCTTGGAAGCACCTTTCAGAAATTGAATATGCTAGAAAAGAACATTCCAACTCCATAGCTGCCTTCTGTTAATCATAATTATAAAATATAAATGCATACAAATTTCTGAAAATGCTTTCTCATCACTAAAATAGCAATTCCATGTCAATATCCTAATCATAGTGTCATATTTGACCTTGTAGCTTACTTTTTTAGACATTGTTAGATAATTGTTACAGTTCATAATTGCTATATTAAACAGTCATAATAAGAACATCCCAACTTCATGAGCTCCTCTCTGCAACTATATGCTAGGAAAATTATCTAACAATGTCTAACAAAGTCAACTACAAGGTCCGAGATTTATATGTATTTATATTTTACATAACTTGACAGAAGGCAGCCCATGGAGTTGGGATGTTCTTATTCTAGCATATTCAATTGTCAAGTAAACAATATGTTGCCTGGCTTGTTTTCATGATAAATCAGCTGCTATTTGGTATTGCGTTTGATGGCCTGTCATAAAATAGCGCGATTTAATCAAGAATTTCTAGAGACATACGATTTATTCAATTTGAAATTTCATTATAGAATGTCCTGTGGTGCTGAATTTTTCTACACCTTCGAGAATATTTTCTAGCTAAATAATTGGCATAAAATAAAAACAAAAAAGAGTCCGGTAATAATTTTATATAAACATTATATTAAGATCTATTCCAAGTTTAAAAGCCCGTTCAATTTGACACTGGCGTCACAACGTGCAACGATTTATGACAAAATAACAAAATTCTTAAATGTGTAGGTTCCGATCATATTCTCATCCCCCAGGGCTCAACCGGAAGTAGTATATTTTTTGATGCCAAATGAAAGCCCATATTTTTCTGATTATAAATCCAAAATTTCACCTCAAAATTCCTTATAGTTTTGGAGATATAGCACAAAATGTAAAATAATTGGTATACCTATTTTCCATTTCTTTTGTATTTACAAAACAGCCTCATCCCCAGGGTTGCATACTTTCCTTTGCCTCTCAAGAGAAAACAGAACACATGCTACGGTTGAAACCTTGCACAATGCATTTCAGAGGTCAAGGTCAATCAGTTAAAAGTAAAGTATACACATCCTTAAATAGGAATCTACACCTTTAAATCAGCCTTACGTTTATTAGCTTCAAATACTTTAAAAATTCTCATGAGTGCAACTGTACAACCTTATTTTAATTGGCATTAAATTGGCATTACACAATATGGAGTTTTTCTATGCAATAATATGATTACTTAACTTCCACATACTAAAAATCCAAAATATGCACTGAAAACATGCCCCAATTTTGATAAACATCAGCTCAATAAAACACTTTACCTGTGGCTTTGTAATTTCTACTGTTGTGTCGCTGTTGTTCTTCTTGTGTCTTGTTCTACGAAGGATCTTCCTACCTGAAGAACGTTTATGAGTCCCTGTAGCCTCTTCAGCCTGATAAAAGAAAACAATCCAAGAAACCAATAAATACAACATACCAATGGCTTCTAAAAATGGTGGTGCAAAGTAACTCCCACAAAGTGAAATATAAATAAACCATAAATAAACTGTGATGCTATGCGATTCCTTTGTTGTGCAGTTCATATTGGTCCTGACCTGGACACGCACCAGTGATCTGACACAAAAACAATCCCTGATATTTGAAAGGTTTTTTTTTTCAGTCACGTTCAAGTTATCAATCATTCATTCAAACGATAATCACATGATACGCATGTGTGGACAAACTGTGTGTACATCAGATTATGAAACAAATTAAAAATATTATTCCATGAATACAGGGTGCATCAAAAAGAAGTCTGCATTTGTTCCAAGATAAAGTATGAATCATTTGATAAGAAAATTATAAATATGGTTTTTGTTTGACCTTTGTTATGGCTGTCAGATCTGGTCACTAAATTGGCCTTTCTACTGTGTTATGATGATTATTTTTTTATTTGATACAGTTTGTGAGATTACTCTCTGTTCACTGTTCAGATAAAATTCATTGAAGATTAATAACATGAAATCCCTTTACTTTATTAAAAAAAAGATCACTGAATTTTAATGAAGTAAACTTATGTTGATACCTGAATTTCAGGATGCAAATTATAAAATGATATGAATGATCTCATTGTTAATGAGGTGGATTTATGATGTAAGGCCCAGTGCAGAATGACCTACGTCATTTTGTCGTAAGCATAGAATATTCTAAATAAAATATTCTATACGATAGTGGAGTTTGCACCGGGCTTAAATGTGAATGATCACTTCACTTGAAGTAGAGTCCTAGTGTTTGATCAGTATGCACATGACCTAGCTCTGCAAGAAGGGCAAAATTGTGCATGATATTCATGCAGATGTTTCAATGTGGCTAGTAATAAGATGGCAGCACAATTTTATCTGGTGTACATTAGAGCTCTCTTCGTTATGAATCTTAAACAAATGAAGACTGGTTGGTGTATACAGTGTTAATTGAATATAGGAATACTAAACTGACCCAAGTCCATGCTTCCCTACTGTGGCCAAAAAAAAGTATATTGTCCTAATGATGACTATAAGGGGCGCACCATTAGATTTCCAGGGGGAGCAGTTTTTTGAAGAAAAAAAAATCCCCCTCCACAGGCAAAAGAAAAAAAATTCCCCACTGAACATGGAATAGGCAGAAAAACAGTAATTTCTAGGGGAAATAAATGCTCCCGAATGGGGCGCGAAAAAAAATTCAACACAGAACCGAACTTCCTGCTCCCCCCTGGAAATCTAATGGTGCGTCCCTAATTGCCATTCAAAAATCAACTCTGGGCATTGGTCATCACTTCCTTTTGTATGGGTAAGGCAGTGTGGACTTGGGTCAGTATGGTTTTCTTATATTCAATTGTTTTTAAACCACCACTACAATACCATTCATAAAAATTGGTGATGGGCATTCCAATCATCTTGTATTTTTTAGTAAAAACCCACCTATTTTAACATTATAATTTAATATGCAAATGACAAACATTATTGGTGCATAAAATAACACAAACTGAGACATGATCTAGAGATGTGCAATTAACAGTACATATCCATTTTGCTGTGCAGCTTAGTGTTTTATACAAATCTTGTCAATCGGTGCTAATTTCTTGCTATTTACTATGTGCAGCTCAAATACTAACTACAAACCACCACAATCAAGAGTTGTTGTTAATGTCTGTTGCATGATTGAATAAAACAAACCATGCCTATAAAATTTTTAAAAGAATAGAGATCCGGATTCATACAATTATTATCTGTGTAAAAGGGAGGCGTATATTTTTATTATAATTATCATCGAATCATGTAGCTCAGATGTAATGATCACTAAACATACCTTTGCATTACAAATGAAGCGAATGACCTTTTATTATTTAGAAATATTTCAAAATAATGATAAAAAAGTGTATTTCATTTATACTGTTAGTTTTAAACACACATTTCATGGCTTCCACTGTGGAAATTGGTTTGGCTTCTCCCGTTACTTCTTGTCACTTAGCAACTATACCTCCTGTCTATCAACTTTGCCCCAAAATGGCATCATATAAACTACCAAATTTATACTTTGGCCTATTTGGTAGGTAAAATGACGTTCCATATGGCAACTTATGTCTCTATTGACAAAGATTTTCTTTTAATCATTCAAATAAATAACAATCAATGGATTATGAGTGTGACTATAAATTATTTTTAACTCGGTGAGCGAGTACCCTGAATAAAGTTTTGTTCGATAGCTACATCATTTAATCATCAGCATAGGATATTCTAAGCAAAATATTCTATACGATGGGGGAGTCTGGACTACCTAGGTCTAACGCCCATTGACCGCAACACCGCAATGGCCAAAAATTGGCCAACCCGGTTTTTCTATTTTATCTTCAAGTTGCGTACATCGATGTTTGACAAGAGCAAGAGCATTAGTTCCATGAACTAAAACATTAATTGCGACGACTAATGGGACATTTGGACTTGAAAAATCAGAGATTTTGTGAGTTTGTTTCCATTATTTTGACGCCATCTTAGTCTGTCAAGTGTGTTGAATTCGGCAGTCCAAAATTTGAATTTTGTCGATTTTTGGTACATGAAAGCATTTGATTATGAATTCTTCTTGAGCGAGTGCTATTTAATAGTGATCACATACATCTGTTGCTTCAAGAGGTGCATCTGCTTCGTATTTCAAAATTTTGTCGGCGTTTCACAGAACTCAACGTTAGCCCAGACCCAATGTGTAATGAAATGGAGTAATGGAGTGAAATGGTCTGGAAGCTCAGACTAGTCTGGACCGTTAGTTTCAAAATATTGAACAGCAAAATCTAACCTTGTACTACTACTAGATTCTATAAAGAAGGTTGTATTAGGCCATAATAGTGTACACAATCACTTTCACACAAAATATTATCCGATTTCTTTTCAACATGTTAACCACAAAATTGAGCAAAATTGGACTATCGATCTTCCTAATTAAAGTCAATTGTAACCATAATTCTTCAGATTATGTACATTATTCAACAAAATTGACGACCTTGCACTCTGCGGTTTCAATTTACACTGTCTGAAGAATTGTGGTTTAATATGACTAGGCCAACATTGAAAATTAGTACTCACTTATGTTTCGGTATAATCAAAATCGAATAATTTCCAGCAGTTGTCTGAACTCCATTCTCTATTACACCAAAATTTGATGAGTTGTGCCACATACCAGGTATGTACAATTTATGCATTGCAAATATTTTCTTGAAATATCCTTGAATTACTGGTTTACCAGTTTAATCAATTGTTTTCATGGACTATTAAACACCAATACACCTTGGTGATTGCCCAAGCAAATTAAAAGCTTTTAAAGCTTAAAAGTAATTTTTCCTTGAAACTACAAAGTATGTAGATCTGAGTTAAACATGTTAAGTAGATACAAATGAAAGTGAATACCATATATGGGGAGGCACCCAACTTTGGTTTTGGTAGAGGTGTGCGACCCCGATATCTGAAACCCTAGTCTAGGGAACGGAAGATTGACTCTGAAAAGGGGGTCTAGAGAACTGAAGGGACCAAAAAATGACCCTATAGAACTAGTTTTTGGGCAAAATGTGGATTCTGGAAGCAATTTTGCTTCAAATGAGAGTTTTGGGAAATTAATGTCAAAAAATGAGGCCAGGGAACTGAAAATTTTTGAAAATAAGGCTTGCGAACTAAAGGTTGTGCTTGAAATGGGGGTCTAGGGAGCAGCAGACAAGGCGCGAAAAGGGGGTCTTGAGGGCCACACATACCAGTATCACCTTTCTAGGTCACTGCCCCCCCCCCGGGCCATATCCTCTTGATCTATTATCTGTAGATCCTGTAATCTGAAGGTATTAGGATTGCGATTACAGATTTTTTTCAAGGCAAGTGCACTTACCAGGAAAATTGGGATGGTCACTAGCTGAACTCCCTACACCATCATGAAATAAGCGATTTGTCATGTGCACCCATGCATATTTCATGTATTTATTGCAAAAGAATTTAATCCTGGGGGGGTTTTCTTCAAAAACTTTTGTATGGGTATGTGCCTGTCGGACTTTAAAAAACTGACCGTCTCTATACCTATTTTTGGCTCAAAAAGCCACCCATCAATATACCAATTTTGATGGAAAAGCACCCAGTTTTACTCAAATTGTGTGCTTTTTTTTCAAATTTTCCCCAAAAGCACACAATTTATGAAAATTTGGTGCTTTTATCTGAGACGAAAACCATGAAATTACAAATAGGAGAAACCGCATGTGGAAAGTAAGAAAAATTCCTTGGGACTGGTAAGAGATGGACATATAATAAGCATATGGTACTTGTGTCCGCAAGTAAAGACCCTCTTTTCACACTTCTCAACCCCATTTGCAACATGATTAAATTCTTTAGACCCCCATTTATAGGAAAAATGCAACATTTTGGCTTCAAATACCAGAGAGGAAAAAAATGAAAATTTTCAACTCAGAAGGCTATTTTTAGCAAAATTTTAGTCTTAGACATGTCTGTATACATTATTTGTTGGTCAATGTAGATCTTAATGCATAACACTCATTTGCCAGTTTAAGGCTTGTTTTTAAAGGCATTGGAAAAGGAATTTTTTGAAAAATAATAGATATTATATACTGCACATATTTTCACAAAGATTATTGCATCCTGCTTCATTATACAAGATGGTTCGCGAACCAGTAGTCTCGCCTGCGTATACTGCCTACTTAATCATTCAGTTGTGGGGTGGATCCCAAGGGAAAGGTCATACAACGGGTCACCATTGGCACTTTTGATCGCTGGTCCAAGACACACAATTTGACACCTTAATCTTTGAAATCGGACAAAGTTGAAAATTTGACCCCAATGGAAAGGTCGGACGATGGGGTCACCATTGACACTTTTGATCGCTGGTCCAAGACACACAATTTGACACCTTAATCTTTGAAATTGGACAAATTTGAAAAATAAGCGGTATAATCAAAATCGAATAATTTCCAGCAGTTGTCTGAACTCCATTCTCTATTACACCAAAATTTGATGAGTTGTGCCACATACCAGGTATGT
>JXSR01S000304.1:44415-56119 GCA_000969725.1 Ophiothrix spiculata
GATTTGGTCAGTGGCAATGCAAAAGACTCTTAAGAGACAGTGTATGTTGATGATAAATGCTTGTGTTTAAGTTCGGTCTTTTTTAGGTGAGACCTTGCAAAAGACTCTTATTCATAAGCCCAACCTTCATGTTCACATATGAAAAACACCACATTTTAAGTACAATCAATAAATCTAATCAAAATGTTATATGTTTGCTGTACAACTTGAAAGTAATTAGTGGGCAAAGATACGTACTAAAGAGAAACCATACAAATGTGATTATTTGGGGGGGGGGCAAATGTTTCTATATAAAAGGCCCACTAAAAACTCTAACAATAATGACATTGACATGCAGTTTCTCTGTAGAATTCATCCTGTCATGTATGACCCTATGGTATAATTTAAGAAGCATGTGTCACAATATTTGGATTTAATATGGTTTCTCTTTAGTATGTGTTCTCTCGTGACTTATCCTAACTCTAAGTATGAAAACATTATTAAAATAATGACATTGATACCATTTTTCAATAGGTATATATACAGAGGACTGGCTAAGGATGTTTAAAGATCGATAGACTACTAATTTCTTAACAAAGCAGAAATTTACAACAAGCCCTTTTCAAGAAGACTCAAATAGAATGTATGCAACATGTAAACACTATTGCCGCAGTGTATTACAATTTACATAAAACAAAGTGAAGTATGATGATACACAATATGATAACCTGAATTCCTACCAAATTCAATATTCTTTTATAGAACACTTAGAGGTGCAGATATATTCTTAATACCTCAATAAAGGTGTTACCTCTTGATTTACTCGTATGAATTATACCCTCATAACAATTTTAGAAGTGAATTCAAGAAGAAATGAAGCAAATTATATCTGCCACACTAAGTAAACATGACTATGTGCATTTATAAAGTACAGCAGATAAGTTCACTTCAATCCATTCCCATTCAAAAAAGATTTATGAACATATATTTGATATATAACTCTTTCTCAGAGTTGTTTTTCCTTTCAGATCGTGCCGTATACGCCACTCTTAACGCGCGCGCCAACAGCGTGAGCGTAAACAATCAAATTCAACAAATCACGCACTGCAAATACGTGCGTAAGTAAGTGCATCCGTACGCAGAAGTGCTTAACAACAAGCGTTGGCAAGAAAAAACCCGCGAACGGGGGAAAAGGTACTCTGAGATAAACTTTAGTAGATACTGCTTTAAGTTATGAAAGAGCATGCAGGAGTGAAAATGATGGGTAGCTTGCAATGTATCTGCAGTGCAGATGCTGCATTTTTACTTTGTTGGGCTCATATGTACTTTTAAAAGTTATTCCTTATTGTTTCTTAATGTCCATAATTTAATAAAGATAAATCAAGAGTTGTTTGTAATTTTGATATTAATTTTGGAATATTGAAATTTAAATAAAGGGCTTTGCATAGAAAGTTTAGAAACATTTATTTCCTAAAATATGACACATAGTGCACATGAAGAAACTTGTTAATTTTGATTCAGTATTATAATAATAATAATGGAGGGTATTTATACCGCGCGCTGATTACCCGAAGGTCTCAAGGCTCTGCTGTGTGTCAGCCGCAGCGCTCCACAGGAGAGTATCCTAGGTCGCTTACAGACGCTAATCACACAACTGACCGAGAGAACGACATGGAATTAATGGGAAGAAGTCCGATTTTTAGATGTAGGAGGAAACCGGAGTACCCGGAGGAAACCTACCAAGACGGGTATGGAATCGGTAAACCAAATTCACGTACAACTACTGGCTAGCTGCATTGGTGAAAGGGAAGTATTAACAGTACTTCACCAATCCGCCTTGCCACTATGTATGTTTAAAGGTCCTTAAACAAACAAAATGTTGAAAATGTCCTTGCTCTAAGAAGTCTATAAAATACAATCATCAATAAAAAGAAATATGATGAAATATTAATTCTAAGACAGAAAGATAGGATTCAAATTTATCTTTCTCTCAACCGTAGCAATCAAATTGGCAGCAAATATCAATGTTTGCCACCAAAGTTTTATATCATGTAATACCAAATGTCAGTAGGCAAGCTTCATGTTATATGCATTTGATTGAAATTGGAAACAAATTGAAAAATGTAATATTCAAACCTATCTTTGGAATCAACGTGTAACTACTATTGATAGCTTAAAGATAACATTTGTTTTAGAGTGCGAAACGTCAACGTGAGTAATTTTACTATTTACTTTGGTTTGATAAGATGAACTTTCAATTTTAACACTACAAGACTACAAGACTCCTCCTTAGGGTTATTCCAAAGGGATCCTGCATTACCACTGTGTGTACTCAAGAATTTTTTTTCAGCTCGTATTAATGTAAGTTTTCATACAAAGCTCAACACATTCAGAAACCCTACACATCACTGTTATCGGGTTTATCAAACCTATATATATCGTAAGTTGTTGCAGACGTATACATATGATGGGTGTATCTGATGAACATGTCACGAGGCATGATGTTCTTCAACAGTATTCTGTGGGATGGCCTCTAAGAGACATAATCTAGACTTTTTCTGAAGGGTGTGTGTATAATCTTTCAAAATTCTTGACAAAAGCAACGTTAGAAAAGTCAATGTGGGGAAACAAGACATAATAACAGATGGCTTGCTTTTTTCTTAGCTTTTATTTGCATGCTCTAATGTTATGAAATTTGATTCTTGATGTGTTTCTTGTCTTGTTCATTGGATATACGTTTTGTTTATTTTATTAGTTTATTGTTTAGTTTATCTATAGCATCTTGAAGAGGTAGATATTGGGTTTTTTTCCAACAAGTCAGCAATGCTACAATTAGAAAATAATAAAATTGACAACTGAATTTGTTTGAACATCTATAAAAATACACTATTAAAGAATTGTTTACAGATATCAGAAATCAAATATATATGTAGCTCCATCAAATGATGTCAAAGCCCTTTTCCCCAATCACATAAATAAGTAAATATTATACATGTATAAGAGAGAAATCTACTTGTATATTACCCGAAACAAGATTTTTTGAAGGTGTTAAAATTCATTGCTTTGTTTGTATGTAAGGAGCTATTTTTTATTTGCATTCAGCTATATTAGATGATATCAATGTCCTTTTCCCCAATCACATAGATACGTCTATATCATATAAGAGATAAATCTACTTGTATATTACCCGAAATAGATTGTTTGAAGGTGGTGTTAAAACGTGTTGCTTTGTTTGTCTGTAAGAAGCTTTATTTCAATTTTTAGAAACACAATCTATGTTATTTTACTTCTTTTAAATATATCCGTACTCGTTTGGCATATTGTATTATATTCTACAAAATTCAATCAGTTCAAATCAGTTAAATAGTAACAAGGGTTTGCACTCAGGGGACTTTAGTTTAAGGAATTGTTGTGTTATTATTTAATATGAATATCATTGCAGAAGCACATAAAAATCAAAATTATTTTCCACTTATCTACCTACGGATTGTGAAATGTGATGGCTCACACCGAAAGGGGGGACTTTGAAGACGATATCAATTTTGATTTTTCATTTCATCTGTTGCAGCATTTTATAAGCTTTAAAATGACACCTTTATTGTTGAAATTGATCAAGGCGATCAAATTTTACAATAGAAAAACTGCTGGAAATTCTTAGTATTTTCTTTATTTTCTGCTGCCTATTTTCACCAGTTTCTCGGAAAGTGTTCTGTCGCAAAGTCCCTCTTTTCGGGGTGAGTCATCACAAATGTGCTCTCAACATATTTACATTATCATCGCCATTGAATGTCTACAATGGAATGGCTTAAATCGAGGGTTGAGAGCCACAAGGCCATATGCTGGGGCAATTAAAGAACCACAAGGCCATATTTGCACCTCCGTTACACGTGCAAATACGACCTTGTGGCTTTTCTGTTACCCGTGCAGATACGGTCTTGTGGCTCTCAACCCTCCATACAATGCTCTGGCAAACCAAAAACACCATGTTATTATTCTTGCACATTTCTTGAAATCTTGCAATATTATTGACAAAAGTGTTAATTATAATTATTTAATAATCGATATTTCAGTTTTCTATCAATATTTATTAAAACAAGGCCTAAAAACGTGATATGTACGGACTTTTATTCCAATTTTTAGAAACACAATATATGGCAACTAGAAATTTGATATTTTTGTATCTTCATCATCATTAATTGAAAGGAGGCAAATAAAAGCTTTTTCAGCTATATAGAACAATCCTGAGCTAGTTTTTCCCTACTTTCCATTTCATTTGCTCTCAAAAGGTTTTGGATGTACTTCAGAAACAGCTTTGTTGTCTTTTGGGTTTCTTCCTCCTATGTGGTGGGATGTTCTACAACTACTCAGAGTAAAGGTCAAAACATACTTCTTATGGGCTACCAAACATTTGGTGCATCAAGTCTTTGTCATCTTATAATCTGATATATAGTTACAATGTATTTTCTATTTGTAACGGATGCTTGGTGATGACAAATCAATACTCTACCAAATTTTCTTTGCTTGGTGATTTTCAACACCAATTATCCGTTATTGATTAGAAAATGCATTGGAATTAATGTAATAACAAAGACTTGTTGCACCAAATGTTGATAGCTCAAAATAGTATGTTTTCACCTTAACTGTAATTGTGTGCATTGTTTATATCTCTTTGTTGAAAAACTTTATAATGTTCTATGGAGCAAACATTCAGTATATACTAGAATGATAAGCCTGTGAGATGAGCAGTTATGTCACATTTGATTTGTTTTGTAAGAAAATAATTTATGCAATAAGGATTAACCTTCCAATAAATGTCAACCTTTCCTTTTATAAACACAAATCAATATTACATTGCACTTGTGAGTCAATGTCAACCTGTGTCTTACAAAACAATCAATATCAAACATCTTTACCACCAACACATTTTACTGCAATCAAAATAATTTGCTTAGTCAATCCTACAAATGCATTGTATTTTTTGCAAGTTAGCAAATTTTCAGTCATGTTTTGTTAAAAAAATCTTATTTAGTCTATCGCCAAGGAAACCCAACTCGGTACTTGGTACTAATTAAGTTAACGGAAGCTTATTTTCAAAAGAGGTAGGACTTTTTTTTTTATTTACCCCAAGAAACCAAGTATTTTTTTTTTTTCCAAAAAAGTTCACAAACATCAAATACTCATCCTGTCCACAGTATTGGCCTGTAATACAACAACCAACTAGCTAAAGTGAATGTAATTAGATAATTTTATAGTTTTCCAGATACTATGAATTTGTATTATCTGTTGATCTGCAACAGTCCTGATGAACCTCTTCAACAAGTGCAAGTTATTGTTCATAACCATCAACATGAGAAAAATATACAGAAGGTTTTTTTATTAGCCTGCATTTGGTACTCCAAATAAGGGTCCTAACCTGCATATTAAAAGAGAACCAATCATATTATGTACACAACTTTACCTACGTCGGAAATGTTATATCATCTATTGACTAATGGATTATTCAGATTACACGTCGACGTCCATCGACGTGTAGTCTTTAACACGCGCTATTCCTTGTGCATAGCTCGTGTAACGACTGCGCGTCGATCGACCGATGCATATAGACAAAACTCTGAATAAAGCATTAGAGATAAGAAGACATACTCAGATCGCTTCAAGTGCTTTAAAAGTTCTGGATGCTCGAATGCAGTTCTAGAGATTAATATGATTTTTGACAAAGTAACCTAATCAACTAAAACGTACATCCTATTTCAAAAATGTCTGAAGGAATGTTTGTTTTCAAAGAATACGAAACATAGTGGGCAAAAACTAGGCTACCAAGATGTGCTGAAATATCACAATAAAGACATCTGACATTATGAGGTCATGGGGGAAACAAATAACCTCTATGCCATGGTGAAAGGAATCGATTAATGCAGGTGCCACTATTAAATTGAAGAGAAAGGAGAAGTACTTAGAAGGATATCGGAAAACATCCCTTAATTCAATCTAAACAGATTTAATTGAATCTGATGGGTAGCAATTGATGAAGACTTGTCAGGGCTCTGACACCGGCATTTCGCTGGCACTCGATATCTGCAGCCGTACAATGTAAACAATGCAGAGAAAACGCCGGAATACAAAATGGCGACTGACGCACTCATGGGCAAATAAAGTGGTACCCAGAGCCCATTCTGAACACTGTGAACTGCGCCGTGAACGCTGTCACGGCGCAGAATAGAGCGCAGCCTTTGAAATTTCATTCATGATTGTTTATTTACTACGATGTATTAGAATCACGCAGTGGCACAGCACCAACGCAGATGCGCAACGCGGTAAGTGCTTCAAAAGCCAAGATGGCGGCGCGCATATACTGTGTCACTTTATAAATATGTCTGTCATTTCCCAATCTTATATATTCCCTGGACTTGTTTTTGTTTGCTAATTGTAATTTTAATTGTAATAGACAAGAGTTTCAAGAGAGAAAAAACAACAACTTTACACAGGTTAGGTATTATAGTAACCCTGATTTCTAATATCGACAAAAATGCAACAAGCAGCAAACAGATTAAATTTGTGCATCATTATCAATGTAATTTAGCACAGCAACATATAATAAAAATGGTTTACCAAGGCTCTTTAATCTTACTAGAGATTGATTTAAATTTAATTCCAAAAATCTCAATACATATATAGAAACAAAATTAGGTTAAGAAAAATACAAACCTATAAGAATGTCATGTCTATTGGATTAATGTATTAGTCTAACTCCATCAACTAAAGAGATGCTTGAAAATATCAAGAGATAATTTGTCATGTCACCTTGGCAATGACGTATCTCAGAAACTGTCAGGAATGTCAGGAAGTCAGACATCTTACGAGCACGCTTGCTTTCTATCTTCCATGCATACAACTAATCAATTTAATCGATATCAGTTTTTTAATCCAGGTAAAAGCAAAGTGGTGTATTGTAAATACTTAAAGTAATACTATAAGATTTTAGTCAAACGTGTTTAACAGTAAAAACAGCATAAAATGAAGGAATATGACTACCTAAAAGCGTTTTCAAATGTATTTTGTCAAAAAATTGTTTTGCCACCGAAAAATGGATAAAAAGCATATACGTACATGTTTTCCTATACTAATACATTTGGAATTAAATTCGGGATCCCGAATTTAATTCAACAAATGGCCATAACTGAAAAAGTAAGCATATGTAAGCCAAATCATTTGGAGGGTATTAATATCTACCCAAAACAAACCCAATAAGCTAAAAAAATCAAAAGTGATGGGTGGCAGGGGGCGCTTCATTTTTAACACTTTATATTATTGCTTTAAACAGCATGTTCTTGAATGTAACTTGACCTAATTATTTTTCTATCTGAAAGACTCATCAGAAGAAAACTATATTTGAAGATATAGCAATTAAGCAGCTGCAGGTACAAATTGATATAATTATTTAAGATTAGGAGTTTTGCAATACATAAACAGATAATGTTGCTTCTCGTTCTGAGGCCATATAAGAAAACTACTGTGTTATTTTGCCTAAGATTTTATTATTATAAAAGATGAATATTATCATATCTTTTATTTGCTATTAATTGGCAATTTTCCTGAGTTTGTTATTACCTTGAATTTATCGCAACTTCTTTATTATTATTCCACGATGCCTTTTGGTTAACACATCTTGTAATATTTATTTCCTCCATGTTGCATTTTGTGTAATATTTACTTGTATTTCTTTTTGAATTTTCTTTCTCTATAATATACACTTTAAAGGAACCATAATGTAATTAGATTATTTTGTAATTTGAGTTCACATTTGGGCAAATATGTTAAATGCGTTATTTCGATTTCAAGGCAAATCAACTAATTTAGTAAAAATGTGCTTATTTTAGGTCAATAAATCAAGTATATTCAAGACAGGACAACGTTTTTCGCATATATAATGTTTTTGTCTTAAAAAGTAAATAACTCAAGTTGGCTGAAAGGTAACTAGCTATTTGTCATCTTTTAAGATTTGATTAATGATGACATTTGGAGTACAACTAAAGACAAATTAGCTGTTCAAATGCTTGGAATTTTCAAATCAATTCAAGTTGATTTTAACTTGCAGTGACTTTTATGTGTTGGGGCTTATATCCTGCAAATACTTCAACAATTTCATAATTTACATCAAATTTTCTATCAAAATGCAGATACATAGGGTTCTGTGATACATAGTGCCTAGTTACATCACATTCCCTACTGTGGCTCCAGGGTCCAAGTTCCAGGGTTGGGTTTTTTAAGCATTCTTGGTTTGCAAAATTACAAAATCATCAAGAAAGAAGATATTTATCAAAAATTGAAATTTCTATTTCAACACTTAAATCTGTATATTGAAATATATTTTATGAAATCCATACATATCTAAATCAGATATTGAATACTATATATTAATTCTACCAAGGTTTTAGTTATTATACGATAGCATGTTTTTTAAAACACGTGTAATAGGTGGTATCATATTTCAATTAGGATAATTTGATATTTCTAGAAAATAAAATAAGTGTAGAAAGTCATTGCTATTAACACAAGTATTGTTAATTGCAAGCATAAATATCTCATTGAATTATTCATCACCTGCTTGGTGTGATCACTAACATACAACCAACTGATACAACCTACAATATACATTCAATTACATTCCATATCAAAAACTTACAATATTATTATTTTGTTTAAAATTTCAGACACTGATTATTTACACCCCTGCCTAAAATATCAAACATTTAACAATAATGATGTGTAGTGTTTGAAAAATTTTAAAAAGGAATCATCTTGAAAGTAAATTATATTTTTATTATTTAGCATGTATATTGCAAAACAATTTAACCCTTATAAGAAATGCATAACATTTATTATTCAAAATATCCAGGTCCTTATCCAAAGTTAGATGGTTTTTACCCTTCTTTCTAAGATCTGTATTATTTATTAGTATGATTACGTAGTATACTTTAACTTAGATGTATCAAAATTTGTGTCATTTTTCAGTGTGCTATTACCATGATTTGGCTCTACTTAGTCTTAGAATAATGCAAATCCTGACAGCCATTGCCAATGCCAAACATTTCAGAATTCGTGTCATTCACCTGCCTATGGGTGTGATTACAATTTTCAATCTGCCATTAATGCAACCAACAACCCTCAGGATAGTCATATGTTAATCATACTCTAACTTGGCCTTGAAGTGATTCAAACCTTAAATGATGCTTAAAATGTGTTATAAGGTGAGTAACTCAATTACAGAGAGAGACACCAATTTTGAGATAGATTGGTAAGAATGAGACTTGAAGAAGAACTGGTGCAACGAAATCACATTTCTTGTCTGATATTGATAGCAAATAATTGTCCTCTTAATATTTGTCATAAACTCTGCAATATTTCTCCTTAGGAATACTGCATTACCACAGCATGCTCTCAAAAACTCACATCTTACAAATCTTGCCAGCTGCCATTTATCTAGGTGTTGTTGTTGTTGTTGTTGTTTTGGGTGTTTTTTTGTTCGATACATGCAGGAGCGCTGTTATCAGGTACATCAAATATAGGTTGTTGCAGACATATACTGACGATGAATGTATCTGATGAACATGTCATGAGGGATGATGTTCTTCAACAGTATTCCATTGGAATCCATCATCTAGACTTTTTCTGAAGGGTTTGTGTATAGTCCTATCAAATTCTTGACAAAAGCAACGTATGCGGGGAACAACAAATTAGCAATAATAAGAGATGACTTACTTTTTTAACGTTTATTTACATGTTCTAATGCCATGACATTTGATTCTTGATGTGTGATGTCCTTTGGTTAATTTTATTATGCTAGCATATTTTATCTATAGCACCTTGAAGAGGTAGATATTGTTTTTTCCAAAGAGTCAGCAATGCTACAATTACAAAATAATGAAATTGACAACTGAATTTGTTTGAACATGCATAAAAATACACTGTTAAAGAATTGTTCACAGCTATCAGAAATCTAATACTTATATACATGTAGCTCCATCAAATGATGTCAAAGCCCTTTTCCCCAATCACATAAATAAGTCAATATTATACATGTATAAGAGAGAAATCTACTTGTATATTACCCGTAACAAGATTTTTTGAAGGCGTTAAAATGTATTGCTTTGTTTGTCTGAAAGGAGCTTTATTTCAATTTTTAGAAGCACAATCTATGTTATATAGAGATTAAATACTTGTTTTCATATATCCTTACTCGTTTGGCATAGTGCATTATATTCTACAACATTCAATCAGTTCAAATCAGTTCAATAGTAACAAGGGTTTGCACTCATGGGACTTTAGTTTCAGGAATTTTGTTTGTGTTATTATCTAATACGAATAGCATTGCAGAAACACATAAAGATTAAAACTATTTTCCACTTATCTACCTACGGAAATGTGCTATTAATATATTACGTTATCATGTTCATACAATGTCTACCTGTAATTCTTCACACACAATTATTTATTGTGCTTAGAATTTTAAAATTCTGATTAGATTAGATAAATGTCAAGATAACCCTTGACGCTATCTAAATGCCACATTTTGTTTTGCTTTGTAAGATAATTATTTTATACAATAAGGATTAACCTTCCAATAAATGTCAGCCTTTTCTTATGTAAACACACATCAATATTACATAGCACTTGAGAGTCAATGTCAACCTGTTTCATGCAAAACAATCAATATCGGAAATCTCTACCACCAACACATTTTGCTGCAATCAAACATAAATCTCTCAATGCATTGTGGTTTTTTTTCACAATTCATCAATTTTCAGTCATGTTTTGTATCAACCTAGTTATGATTTCCAGGTTAATTTGTAATATTCATAGCCAAAATAATCTTCTGAAAGACGGTGCTAATGTATTAAAAAAATATCTTTTCAGTAATAATCATTGTTAAATTGAGTTCTAAATTTTATGCATGCTTCTTATTAACTCTTAGTATCACATCCATATTTTGGTAGTCAGTGTGTGTACTATGGAGTATATAACATGAAGTACTTGGTTTCTTGTACATTTTCTCTTGCTGTAACCTCCATGCTTTCAAACTTTCTATAATAGCACAGCTTGGTCACGTGGGTGCCTACAGAAGCATAAATAATGCTTTCAAAGTTCATAAATTACTAATTTCTTATCAAAGCAGAAATTTACAACAAGCATGAAGATAAAATGCATACAGATAAACATATTGTTGTATTGTGTACAATTTACACACAAAAAAAGTGAAGTATGAAGATGAACAATATGATAACTTGAATTTCTACCAAATTCAATTTTCTTGTTTAGAACACCAATAACTGAGTACTTACAGGTGCAGACATTTTGTGAATACCTCAATAGAGTTCTTATCTCTTGATTCATTATTAAACCCTCAGAGCTATTTTAGAAGTGAATTCGATTTGAAAATGAACCAAATAATATCAACTAAAGTTCTTCCTTATTGTGTCTTAATTCCATTATTCAGAATAACTTGAACAAGAGTTATTTGTAATAGTTTAGAAAACTGATTATAATTGAATATTTAAATAAAGGACTTTATATGAAAAATTTAGAAAAATTGATGTCTAACAGTATGAAACATAGTGCATATGAGGAAAGTTGTTTAATTTGATTCAGTATTATGTATGTTTAAAAGTCTTGAACAAACAAAATGTTGAAAATGCCTTTGCTTTAAATAGTGTACAGAATACAATCA
>JXSR01S000304.1:75825-86078 GCA_000969725.1 Ophiothrix spiculata
AATTCCCTTCAGTCAAAACAAACTTGTTTACATATAATACACAATAGCTTCTTTGTGCTCTAGTAATTAATAGCCCATCTCACTTCCTAGTAATCCTTTGTTCTCAATGGGGGGATATACCTACTTATATGAACCCATGTGTTGCAATTCTTTATACTAGAACAAGTTTGGCCAAATAAATATTACTTTTGACTTATCAAATAGGCCATAGCAGTTATCATGTTATACATTTTACACAAGTCTTTAAAATACTTAAACAAATATTATTAATTTTGCTAAAATCAGGGGACTGTAACATTATTATCTCTAATTTGGGGTTTATTTAGAAAAGAAGCTGATTTCATATAATTGTAGAAGTTACAGGTGTCAATATTTATCCCAAAAAAGTAAGGAAGTGTTAGGGCTGGGAACCCGATTTTAAAGGGTCATTAAAAATAACGGGCTATTGGTCATAAGCTACGCGTAAAATATGTCGTGTTTGATATCAAATCAGGGAAATGTAATTTAGAACACTGAGTGTGTTGTTTATTTTATTACTCTATTACCGTGCAAAATGTTACACCTGATTAAAGACGTCATGACCTAAAATTTAGATGTTTCGTTAAAAATAGGTCAAATTCAAAATGTTGCTACCATTATCCCTAAACTATGGTTTATCTAGGAAGAAAATGGTAAAGAAGCTGACTTCAACTACTTGTGGTATTTATAGATGTCAATATTTACCTAAAAGAAGTAAGGATGGATGGGAGTTGGGGAACCTGATATTTAAGGGGTGGGGGTCATTAAATATATAGGCTATTAATTCGAAATTATGCTTGAAGTGCGTCATGTTTGATATCGAATCAAACGAAAATATAATAAAAACAATGATGTTCAATTTGTTACCTTATCACCTAGCAAAAATGCTATACCTAATTGAAGACACAATGCCCTGAAAATTGTGATTTCATGTGCAAAATAGGTCAAAATTCAAAATGTTGTACTAATAGTTCGAAATATCAATTCTTTATTGACTTGTTTGCTTAAAAAGAAGGCTATTGGTATACTTCAAAATTGTCCTGTTAGTTTTCGCTCCATAGCATGCAGGAACAATGTGTATATTTAAAATGGCGACTTTAACCCTTTACACACAACTTTTTGGCGATCATTCAAAATGGGTCCCAATATTGAGTATGAGTTTTACGGCTTTCTATTATTCGTTAAATATAGTTTGAATATATCTTATAAAGCCTTAAATAAATGGATAAATGTAATTAGGGGAAGAAATTAGTAAAAAAAAAAAAATCTGACCGTCCGGTCCTCCCGTTTTTTGGCCTGTGAGGGCAACACAACAATTTTTTTTTGGCCTTATAAGAATATGTAAGATGGTACAAATCTGACTTTTTAAAAGGGAATTCTTGTTTAACTGCCATAATTTTAATTTTCGGGATTATCTCATGAACAGGCCAAAAAGGTCGGGTGAACAAAGGTGATAATTCATCAGTTACTACATCTTAATCAATTCATAATGTTATTTTTCAGTGCCGCTGATGGGACTACGGAACTTTTTTTCTAGAGCACTTACAGGCCAATGCCCCACAGTCTATTGATCATCAATTTCAACAAGTAAGGTGTAATTTTAAAGCTTAGAAAATGCTGCAACAGATGAAATGATAAAATCAAAATTGATATCATCTGCAGAGTCCTCTCTTTCGGGGTGAGCCATCACATATGTCCAGACACAAATTGTTCTGAAAATTTTAAAAACAGGGGAATTTTCATCGTGTTTTAAAATGTCCGTGAAAACAAAAGAGGGTCAAAGCAGCAAATGCAGGGAGCACACCAGTAATTCAGCTCCCATAGGGTTTACACGTAAATATAGGGTAATATAATGGCCGATTTCAAGCCTTTTGGGCAATGTTTACTAGTCGTGACACCTATCAATGTATTCAGAAAGGATGAAATTTTAACATATGTTTCGATGTTGGGGGGTTTATGTGATTAGATTTTGCGCTAAGGGTCCCCAAAGAGCGCCCTCACTGTTTTCGACCCGTTTTTAAGCCTCCAAACGCTCTCTGGGCTCTTGCGCATTTGACGGGACTACTTTCGCCGTGGAAAAGTTAGATTCATTATTGATGCATCAAAATGAACACGTAGGCTCTAAACTTTCGTTTTATGATTTAAAAATCACTAATGAGCCAAAGATACTCTCAAACGAGTCCAAAACATGACTCAATTGCATGCGATTTTAGGGACTATTACCCAATATCCCACCAATCGTGGAGTGATTTACTGGTGTGCTCCCTGCAATGTGTTAACTTTGTCGCATATTTGATGGGTTGCGCCCTAACATGACAGACTATTTAGTACGATTCGTCCTGAATATACAATGGCCGAAATGTGGGTTATATTGGCAACGATGATGTGCATAGAAAACACCAAAGTTTGTCATTTCAGGTAAGCAAATTATGCATTTAAGGAAATATTCATGAAATAGACATTAACAGTTTTCAACAGGAGTGGATTTAACGTCCTAAATTGTGAAAGAGTAGCTGCTGTCCAGATTATATACGGCAGTAAAATTCATACAAGACAAATACAAGACTGGCCTGTGGAAAATCTTTTTGTTTACCACGTTGTAGAATGGTGTGTGGAAATTTTTTTTGTTTACCACGTTGTAGAATACGATTCTTACTGCATTTGCAGGGAGTGATTTTGTTTAAGTTTGTTTTTTGTTGATCTTTTTTAAAGTATGGATTATTTAGATGATCAAGTACCTCATTCGTGTCAATAAACGTTTTCTGCACCCTGGCCTATTTGATGGTAATTTTTTAAAACCTTTTTCCAATTTCTTGAAATCATGACTTTTAATTCAGCACATGTTCACCTGCTCGAGACACACTAGCCAAAAAACTTCATTTTTGCTTGAGGCAAGCTGAAACAGCCTATCACATAACTTTGTAATTTGAGCATAAAATGAAAAATACTAATGGTACTTGAAAAACCAGAAATTGTTTTTCCATATTCATGAAAGGAACCTTTTTAAATTAAATTAATGAAAATTGCACTGTTCTGATCAGAGAAATCAAACATTATGTTTGGTTTGTTTACAATGGTTACCATAGTAACATATCTTAAAACATCATTTTTTGTGTAACTAACAACTTTGGAAAGTCTTTATTTTTTATAATAGGTAGATTTAGTATAATTATCCTTTGTGGACAGGAGTGTTGCAGTGCGTATTTGATGAAAATTACCATTTCTTGTGACATTGGGTATGTGCTCTTGTGCAATAGGCTTGATTGCAGAGCACCCTTCTGGCAGTGGTACTAATATCACTGCAAGAAATTTTGGGTAAATGTTCACCTTTATTCTCTCAGGATAATAGATTTATGTACATAGGAAGGCCTGTGTTGAGGCTACAATAAGGCTGGCCCATGGCAAATCGTTTTGTCTACCATGTAAAATGATTCTTCCTGCATTTGCAGGGAGTGATTTTTTTGTTTGTTCTTGGTTGATCTTTTTTAAATTATGGATTTTTTAGATATTCAAGTACCCCGGTACTCATTCTTGTCAATAAATGTTTTATGCACACTAGGCTATGTAATAGTCAAAATTGTTTGACATTTTTCCAATTTCTTGAAATCATGACTTTTAACTTAGGCGCTTGGTCCAAAGACTTCACCAATATTTTGCTGATGTCCTGAGTAAAGTCACCAATTTAAGATCACCTAAATGACTTGCCACATCAGAATTCACATTGCTGTGACATCCCCAATAAAACAAATTCCCGCGAAACATACAGAATTGATTATTGAAGAAACTTAAGTAGCGCCTTTGTTATCAAGGTAATATAAATATCGACGATCTTTGCTACTTATAAATTGATTGACATAGACACGATAGAGTAACGAAGTCGAATCATTTTATTTTCAATCATAAATTTGACTTGACAAATACTATTTAAATGGTGTTAACCTAATGATTGTTTTGTTACTGACAATTATTTTATTCAGTAATGAATAAAACCACCATTCCCGGTTCATCATTATTAATTTTAGGAACTTATATCATAGAACAACTTTTGCCTTCTTATTTCCCGGGAAATATTTATAAGATTTGATTTTGCGTAAATGTCGGTACTGAACTATTTTATTTTTATTTTTGAACTATTATAATATTATTTTATCAAAAAATAGTTTTTAAACTCAGTTACCTATAAAAAGAGATCTTTAATTGTTTCAAAAAGATGTTTTAAGAACTACCATGATATTCAAGTTATTTTATACGAGCAGGCCGAAGGGCCATTAAATATAGATACACATTTCTTTCAGTCACAAAATGCACCGTGAATCTTAATACCAGCGGAGCATGTGGTGGCTTTATTTACATCGGAAGGCCTGTGCTGAGCCTGGAGTGCTGAGGCTAGTGTATTCTAGGATCAAACCTAGAACACCTGTAAAAACAACAGGAATAATGCCACACATATACCCACTCCACAACAATTTTGAATAGCCAGCTTCAATCAATAATGCAACATTTGATTTCTAAAACCATTTCTGTAGCTCGCATTACTAGAATTGCCACCCCTCCCTCCTTAGGCCCCCCCCCCAAAAAAAAAAATGTTTGGTTGCCCTCCAGAGCTTTTTTCAGAGAGGGTCGGTCGGTCGGGCATTTAATTTTTTTTTTTTTAATACTCTTCCACGTACTACTAGGTCGATCGGCCGCTCCAGCCTTCACAACTTCCCACGCGACATCCAAATCAAAACAATCAAATACTTCTTGTAGTAATTTGGGACATCTTTAACATTTTGAGAGTTGAATATCGAAAAAAGCGAAAAATATAACATTTCTTTTGTAGTTTTCGATAAGTTTTGCATATTTTTTTTGGGAAAAAAAAAATTCAATAAAAAAAAGTTTGGGTTGGGCTGAAAAATAGGGTCGGTCGGTGGAGGTCAACCAAAAAATTATTTTTTTTGGCCTTATTATGCTATTCCTATAGCACTGCTATCTCCAGGTAAAGATGACACTTAACAAGTGGTTGTCAATGTGTCAATTCTTTGACATTTGTGAGTACCTAATCAAACCTCTATATTTGCAAGTATAATAATACAGCTTTACAGCAAAATGAGTGAAATGTGACAAGTTGAGATGTGCATGACTTATCACGTCTTTGTTTCACTATATTTTTCTAGTGATTAGAGTGATAGAAATTGTTCAAGCAATTCAAGACCTTTCTCCTTCTTCTTTTTTTTCAAGTAGAAGATGGATATTTTTAGACATGTTTTGTATCAAATATTTTACTACCTGAATTTTGCTCTTAAATTTACATCTCTTTACATATTCAGTAGCTAGTCGTTTATCTTGTAGTGTTAGACGTTTTTAAATTGTTTTAAATGGTAATAGAATAAAAGTGAATGATCTGAAGAGCCTGGTTTGAATAGCTTTTTGAAGGAAATCTGAGAACCCATGTCAAGGGTCATTTCTTCTTTTCTTTTTTTTTTACATTTACCTGAGCAAGTGTCATACACTCCACCTATCAAGGTTTGTTTTCTCATATAGAAGGCACATAGAGAAATCACACAGGTGGTGCCTTCAATCTCAATTAGTTCTGCATGACTGGGAACTGTAGTTATAATAATAATGGGATAATGTGATAGAATTATATATAAGCTCTCCATTTGGGTAAATCCAAGTTGGGAAAAGGTGCAGAATTTCCACTTTGATTAATAACTTTTGCTTTAATTAAACCTTTTAGGCAGATATATTTAAAGGTCAAAATATTTTATTTTGGTGTTTTTATTTTGTAGATATACAAAAAAATGGAAGGATTGCATGAGAAGTTATACCATCGGTAGCAGAGGCAGGAAGTCATGGGACGGATGCCAAGGCAGAGTTAACTACCTATGCCAATGCTTTAAAGTAAGTCAGTATATAATTAAATTAAGCTCCTAAATTGTGGTTAGTGCAACATCAAAAGCAACAAAATATTAATGTCTTTTTGATAGAAACTACAAAGATTAAATTTTCATTAATAGGGAATTTCATTTCTTCTAAAGCTACTGTCAAATCAAAATATTTTTTTATTTTCAAGCTCATGGAGGTTTAGCTATTGCCTATATCTTTATATTACCATTTCTTTGTATTTCTATTGGTTTGTCTTCATTCTTTGATAAAGCGTCCATGTGACCTTCCCGCCTGTATGAGCAGTAAATGCCAGAAACTTCATTTTGCGCTACAGGTGAAATACATGTCAAGGTCATAATTGGCCGAAATTGATTTTTTAACTGATTCACAATCCTAGTGACTACTACAAAATACCAGCAAAGTTTCATTTCAAGAAAATGATAGGAAAGGTGAAATAAATTGGCATATTCTTAAGACGATCAACAGAAAATATAAGGCTTACTGATCTTTGAACGCATTTATCTCAGTTATACGTTTTGCTCCCTGACAACCTTTAACGGACCATAACTTGACCTCTGGAAATCGTGTGAAGTTTATTAAGGTGTCATTTTAATCCTTATAGCATGGTCTTTGCAAATGAGTAAAAAAGTGAAAATGACAAGAGCTGGCATGTACTGCTGTTTTGAGCTGGACAGTCACATATTTGGTTTCAGAAATTTTAAAATTTCATCTACTAATAACTCATGAAAAACATACAAAATCATAAACTCTAATGGTTTCTGAAGAACAAACAGTTCATGGGAGATTTTATAAAATACTTAAAGAAATGGTTCTTCAGACAGTGTCACCTTAAGAACCATTTCATATGAGAGACAAATTTAAAGGGGGTTTGTTGCAAATGACAAGGTTTCTAATAACAAGGTGTTAAATGAATATCACATATGGCAGCCATTTCAGATAAGACATTCTTGCACTAACATGATGATATCACAGGATTATTTAGAAAAAAATCCAAGACCATAAACATTTTATCTAGTTTTTCAAGTGATGTTAAATGATTAAGTGCTTAAAACCACATTTTTGCTAATATTTCATTTGGTATTAATTTTGTAGTTGCTTGCAATATTAATGGCTTCAAGGATTAGATTTCTTTCAATGAATCCTAAATAGAATTAGGTCAAATTTGTATTCAAGAACCTAGTATTCCAGAACTCACAAAAACATGACTTTCATTTAATGGATCAAAAATCCTTTACCAATATAGAATTTTATAGAAAGCAAGCATGTTCTTAAGATGTGAGATTTCCACCTATTCTTGACAGTTCATAGTCTATTCTATGCCAAGGTGGCATGATGGATTCTGTACTCCCATTTTCAATCATCTTCTCAGTTGCTTAATGGCTTCAAAGATTAAAATTTCTCTGAATGAATCCTTTTTTAAGTCAAAAAAAGAATTAGGTCACATTTACATTCAAGAACTTGGTATTTAAACACTAAAAAAAATTCAATTTTCTTTTCATTGATCAAAAATTCGACATCAATATAGCATGTTATAGAAAGCAAACATGCTCTTAAGATGTGAGATTTCCACCCATTCTTGACAGTTCATAGTTTATTCTTTGCTGAGGTGACAAGATAGATTCTGTACTCTCATTTTCAAATATTTTCTCAGTTGCTTAATGGCTTCAAAGATTAAAATTTCTCTGAATGAATCCTTTTTTAAGTCAAAAAAGAATTAGGTCAAATTTGCATTCAAGAACTTGGTATTTAACATTCAAAACTTTTTTTTTTCATTGAGCAAAAATTCTACATCAATATAGCATGTTATAGAAAGCAAATACATTGGGCTATTCCAGTTGAAGTCCACACACCCCCTATGGAAGACATTACCTTAACCTCCCACACAGGGAGTGTGAATTTCAAATGGGGTAATCTAAATTGGTGACTCCATTTAAAATTCACACTCCCTGTGTGGGAGATTAATGTAATGTCTTCCATAGGAGATGTATTCTTAAGACGTCTGATTTCCTGCCACTCTAGACAGTTTCATTGCTAAGGTGACATTGTGGATTTTCTTTTGAAAATTTCAAGTATCTTTTCAGTTTATGTTTTTACATTAATGCGCGCTGAGATGAAGTAGTTAATCTTGACATCTTTACAGCTTTGTATTTTTTCTTGATATATTTTTTGTCAACTGCATCTAAGAAATTGGATCAGGATTATAAGATTAGACATATAAACATTTTTCTGATTGAAGCACTTTCATTCACCATGGATTTCAAAACCATTTTTATTGCTTGAAATGCTGCTATTACCACCTCCCAGTTCAGGTAAAGATGACACTTTGTTCTTTAAAATATGACTTGAGTGGTTTTTATTGCTTAAATTACCCCAAATTACTGTAATTTAGCTCAATTTTAGTCATTTTGGCAGCCATCTTGAATTTTTGAAAGCATGAAATCAGGCGAAAATGCTGTAAAGTAGTTATTTGTGCAAAAATAAATGGTCTAATGGTTAAAACGTGATATCTGGGTCTTCATAATTTTCATAATCATGATTTTTGTATCAAATTTGCTAAAAATCTGCTAATTTTTTGCTTAAATAGGGTAACTATGGCGGCCATTTAGAATCACGCCCTCTAGACGTAAATGTGTAAAATTGAATGATTCATTAGCAGACATCTTTATGGCCTAAATAATGATGAATTAAAAAGAAATTAAAGTACATACTCCACAAACCTTAACCCATGTTGCGAAAAATGCCTATTTTTGAATGATGACAATATGTCAATTGGCGGCCATTTTGAATCTGGCAGCCATCTTGGATTTTAAAAATAAGTGAAATATGATTAATTAAAGCATTTGTGATTCGTGTTTGTCATTTCTAACTCAAACCATGTATGGTAATGCTGCCAAAATGATGAAATGTTGATTTTTGTGTTTTCCATAGGTGATAATGGTGGCCATTTTGAATTTCAAGATGGCCACCATATTTGAAAAATGCAAAAATGGCTCCCATCATAGAATGATTCAGTATAAAATTCTCTACCTTCATGCCAATTTTCATGCTTTTATACAAAACCGCACAATTTCGTCAAAAACCTGCAAAAATATCCTCAAGTATCAGCTGATATCACGTTTCAGCTGTTTTTAATCCAAATTCGGATACGGGTATCAGAATTGTGATACAGAGTATCCAAATTTGGATACGTATCCGAATTGTGAGTTCCGCCGAACTGATGTGTCAGCTAGCATTCCTTGACATTTGTGAGTACCTAATCAAACCTCTATATTTGCAAGTATAATACAGCTTTACAGCAAAATGAGTGAAATGTGACAGGTTGAGATGTGCATGACGTCTTTGTTTCATTCTATTTTTCCAGTGAGTAAAGTGATAAGAACTGGTCAAGCAATTCAATACCTGTCTTCACTTGTATTTGTTTTCAAGAGGGAGAATGGTGATGTCAGATATGTGTAGATCAAAAATGCTCCTAGCTGAATTTTGTTCAAATATTTGCATCTTTGTACCCATTTATTGTTGTCACCTTGTAGTTCCATCTTGTAGTGCATCATAGAATTGCATTACTTGCATGGGGGACAGCTCGCTAGTCCGACAACTCGCTAGTCGGACTGGCGAGCGGACCCCTTGCATGTTTGTGTGTGATGGATCAGCATATCTGACAAGTTTTAATTTTTAGAGAATAAGGTCTCACAACTTGAATCTTGATCCTTGAAGAGAATGGGGCTAATATCCACTAGTCTTAAGGGCCAAATGGTGTTATTCCATTGTCACATGACTGCTGATGGAATCACGGTCATGTGACTTGATGAGCTTGTCGAAACAAGTTTTAAATTGTATGATAGGCCATTATATTTTAGGGAAATATTTTATAAAGGATACTTAACAAAATAATTTCATATTGGGTGTGATTAATTTCATACAAAATGAAATAAAATAAATGATACATCTTTAAAAAAATCAATGGTTTTTAATTTTTAATATACAACAAAATAATTATAATGGGTGTGATTAATTTCAAACAAAATGAAATAAAATAAATGATACATATATTATGAAAACCTCTGGCTACATATATACCTCTTAGGTTTTTCATTCTTTATTCTTGGCTTTATTTGTGATTACATTATATTGCATTATATTCATTTCAGTCCGTTTTTCATCATATAGAAAACCTGCCTGTTGTGTTCATAGGTATTTTATTTCTGAATTTGAAATGTCAATATTGATAGTGTGTTCAAATATTCATTTTTTTTTGGTTTATGGAAAACGCCATAAACCTCTTTGGCTCACCAAATAAACAATGCTATTGGTCGTACGTTGCCAAGGGCTGTTTATATTGGTTACCA
>JXSR01S000305.1:49685-59811 GCA_000969725.1 Ophiothrix spiculata
TATGTTAATACACTAATTAAGGGCATAAAATGAAAATTTTGAGCGTTAATTAAAATTCAAGTTTTTTGAATGGGAGTTTCAAAATCTCATGACGTAATGTCCTACCCCCCTGGTACAATCAGTGTATCAGAATAATGCATTGTGGGATATCCTGAAAACCACCTCTGATCATTAACGATGTTCTGCTACATGGATGGAAGTCTGTCCTCAATTTCTTTTCCTTTCTTACCCTCTCTGACCCCTTTTTCTCTTTTATCCCCTTTCCCCTTCTCTGCTTTCCCTTCCCTTCTCTCCTCTTCCTGGTAAGCAATGCTAGCCAGCTCGGTGAGGGGGTTCGGGGGATAGGATGTAGGGGGAGGGGGCATTCTCCACCCCACCTGTTATGCTACTGCCTTCCTCTACTATTACAAATACACCCTCCCACACATATAGTTAAATATATTTATCTCTATGTGTTTGTCTGAAAGACAAAACCATAGATATACACCCCAACACACACTATAAACCAATGTAGTCCTAAGTTGGCAAATAGTCCTATGAGAATCAACTCAAATGAATAGACTAGTTGGACTGTGTTAGGACCCTCTTTAGGACTCTCTTTGGACTTAACTGCGCACAAAGCACTTGAAAATTCACCTAAGCTGGCAATTGCTACTTGTCTGGGTTATTATTTTTATAGACACCAACTTGATCCAGTATTAAAATTAAGAACCAAATATTTAACAGCAGGTGATTGAGACATAAAAGGACCACTAAACTTTTTATTGATTTTAAAATGGAGATCATTACCAGTAGTTATTGACAGGTCCTATGTTCAGCTAATTGGATCATGTCAAGTACTATGAATGGGGGGGGGGGGTTATAAAAGTTTGGTTGTTGGAATCAAAATAGAGAGCTGTTCAGACCATTATTCTGACACTATTATGTTTATTTATTATGATAGGATTCCAACACTGTCCTAGCTTTTTAAAAAAAACCGGATCAGGGATGTGAGAGTCAAGTGAAAAAACTAAAAAAGTCGAAAATAGTGATAAAATGCCCCAAACAGGCTCAAAATGAAAGAAAAAGCTGAAATTGTGACCTCTTGAAGGCAGGAAAAAAGCTGAAATCAGCTTAAAAGTTGAACTTTTTTTTTTAAATATAAATTTGAACTTAGAGCTTATACAAAATAATGCAGAAAAGTGCCTTTCTGTTAGGCCTATGAGATAAACAGCATTAAATCCACAAGACTAATACACTCTCCTCCCTTTTACTCCAAATATTTCACAGGCCTACAATGTACCCAATTTTTTATCTCTAAAACAACAATATTCATTTTTCAACTTGAAATGTTTGATACTGGTAGATTATGATAATTGATGATCAATAAAAGACCCTGGCCAGACATAAGAAATCCAATAATTGCCCACTTCAGAGGCTACCTGCATGATTGAGCTGGACTTGGCTGGTTCCCACTCCATTCAAGGTGATACTCATGTCAAATGATACTGTCAACATGGATAAGGCAGAAAAAACACCTGTTGAAAATTGGGTGCCAGCTGAAGTGACAGTCCAAAGACAGTCCTAAGTCCTACGAGTGACATAATTCCTTTGTTGAAGGTCCTATGAGGTGTCCAAACATGTATGAAATTGCCATTGTTATAGGAGCTTATAGGTAGGATGATTTGCCCTCTTAGGACTTTTTTGGTTTACAGTGACACAGATTATACACACCAACAAACAGATACATACCCCGAACATATACACCCACTACCAAAGTGATCCCTATATGTTTATTACAATGTTCTGTCATACAGTGAGGTGTAATAACGTCGTCAAATGTACAGTTACTTTTTATCAAATGTTATTATAAAAATGTATGTTAAGATAAAGTTCTGTATCTCACGTAGGGTATGGTTGTAAAATTAGTTAAAAAGGGTTGGATTGGGTCTGCAATAAATTGGTCCTGGGTTTGTAACAAGTAGTAATGGTGGGGATTTTTGTCTGGTCCAGTATATAACAAAAAACTTAATAATAAGGGATAAGGGTTAGGTTTACTGTTAGGGTTAGGATTAAGGTTAACCTATAATCTTTGAAGTTTTTTATCATATACTGGGGCCGATTTCACTAACATTTAGCGATGGTCGCTAACCCTGTTTTGATCGCTAAACTCCAAAAATGATCGCTAAATAGCGGGTATTAGCGATCATTTTTGGAGTTTAGCGACCATCGCTAAATGTTAGTGAAATCTGCCCCTGGACTAGACAAAATTCCAGGTCATAATTACTCACTACAATTCCTTTCCCACCTAGTCCTGATCCATTTCAGACCAATTACAAAATTTAAAATCCCTGATATCCGGCAGATTGCACAAAGCGAAGTTCTTTCTATTATCAGATTGCTTACATCTTAAAATTCCAGATAAAAAGTAACTGTATTTGGTATAAACAAATGATTTACATGTGTTTCAGATATATGTTGTGCCATAATATAACCATTAATGTATCCTTGCTACTATTATTAATGTTACCTTGGCCCTCTTTGTTATCACTGCCTTTTATGTAATCATTTTCTTTACCATTGCTTTTTATATAAACAATTTTGATACCGCTCCTTTTTATGTAACCATTCGTGTGACCGTTGCTTTTTATGTGACCATTAGCAGTGTTTTTTGGCACATTCATTTTGCCTGTAAAATAAGTTTGTTTGAAATAACATTATTTATTCATTCACCTCTTTATTTCATTTATTCATTCATATACTTCATTTATTTATTTTTGAGTATCCACAAGCTATATCCAATACAAAAATAGCATGGAAGGTTGGAAATACGTATGCTATTATGATAACTCCTACACTAATTTGTTCAGTGAAAGTGCAGAAACAGTTGTAAACAGGGGCGTCGGAAGGAAAATAAAAGTGGTGCGGCCACTGATAAAAGTGATGCGGCCTGTGGCTCAGTAATTTTCAAAGATACGGAAATAACTAAGATCCAGAAGACAACGTCTACTAAAAACGAATTCGTGCATTGCTATGTTGTGGTTATTTATGCTAGGACTATAATAAATCCCATCAAAATCAATAATTATCATTTTTTAAATTTTTCTGGCTGATAAGTGGTGCGGCCAAAGCCCATATGGCCCACACGGTTCCGGCGCCCCTGGTTGTAAAAATCAAATGAACATACAAATACAACATGGTTGGAGGGAAGTTTTGCAAAAATGACCAATAAAATGATTTCATGAACAACAAATATTCATGAGCTGTAGTAAGATACAAATACTAGTTTGAGGCGAAGTAGTGTAATCTATCTTTCCAAAGGTTCTGGTTATTTGACTATTACCCTGAGTCCATAGGCCAAAGGATAATTATAGTCACATAGCCAATATACCGAGGCATATAGTAATTGTGCTACTTTAATTTCAAATCATAAAAATTTAGCAAATTTTCAAAACCTCACTTTTTGTGTGCATTTTAATTTCACTAATTTGAATCATATCGCAATTCCAAGCTATTTTAAGAGTCATTTTAGCGGCATTTCCAATTAAGCAAATTTGTTATGCTAGCGAAATTTAAATGCTGGCAATATTTTCATACTTTACAGTATTTTCCAAATAGAATATACTTCAAATTTTCCCATGAGTTATGAGAAAAATATAAGCAATATTTTTGCACCAAAATCCCCAAGATTTAAAAAACTGGATGCTCCTTCACTAGGTGTATATTTACCTAATCCTTTTCTTCTCCTCTTTCCTATTGGTGTCTTGATCAATGTCAGCAGCACAAGTAATGACAAGACAGCGGCTCCACCAGGGACGAAGACAACAATGTTTTGATAGAAACTACTGCAATCTGCACAACAATTACTGAAAAAGGATGTTAAGATTGAAGGCAGTTATTGAAACAATGTGCAATTTAAAATGAATGGGAAACAAAGCTTACTTGTATGTAAGTTGTGATGTGAACAATAATAATCATCTAAGCTAACATAATTAAAATCTCATTCACATCTCCAAATCACTTCCTTCTGTAAAGTTGGTTTCAGAGGAGACATATATACCAAAGAGATTCCAATCAAGACATGAGTCTTTTGTTGCGCAGTCTTCCAGGACGAGGAATGTCTTGTATGGTATTATGACGCTAATTAGGTATTTCCCCTTCTAGTCAACACAAATTAATCAATATTCAATCTCATTTAGCTATCAACCTTGTGAGGCGCGCTTTATTGTTGGCAGTAACATGTGCATGTGTATCTTCAAAAGATCTGAATGGAGTTCAGTATCATAGTTCGTAGTCATTTATTAATCAAAGAATACCTGAATACAAACCCATTTTTGTGCCCATATTTGTACCTTTGTGGCATAAAAGATGTACATTAAAATGTACTTAGTGCATTCTTGAATAAGAACGGCATGCACTGAAGAGCTCAATTTACATTCTGTTTTTATTCATTTACAATAAAATGAAACATAATAAAAGGACTATTTTTGGTATAGATATAATATTTCTGTAAACTTTGATAAAAAGTGATAGAATTTTGTCAAATTGCAAATATCCTACAAAAATTAATGTATTTATGACATAGTAAAATGTTGAAATTTTTGAACAGAACAGCTTGCAATTGTGGAGTTGTGGTGATTTAATGATGAATTAAAGCACAAAAACTAAAAATACAAAAAATTGGGTTAACTCTCAAAACCGTTATTGATAGCTGCCATGTGTTGCTCATGGTGCCGTCATACAACCATATGAATATATATCACACAGATAATTTGGTGGTATAGCTGCCTGGTTCGAAAATTACCATCACAAAAGGGAAGTAGACATGGACGAGTGCGTAACAAAACACTGATGATTTGTTGCTTATGTCTTTGGTATATATGTCTCTGGTTTCAGAGTACCTGTAATGGTTGTAGCTTGTAGCTAATTGTAGCAATTTTGAGCTGTCGCAATGGCATGGCACATTTGTATATAGCTGCAACGGTCTCTTGCGAGAAAAGTTAAATTGTATTTTTTTCAAAACTCAAAATGATGTTACGACCGTTTTGACAAGGTAATCAGCTTGTTATGTTTGCCCCTAAGTTTTCCCGGTGGGACAAGTTTGACTTTGCGCACTTGAAATTTTTAACATCGTGCAACCACCACGACAGATACTTTGAACCCACTTTGCTCCAAACTCAAGGTTCATTGTAAATTCACACTTGAGGTTTGACCAAAATGTTCCTTTTGACAAAGATTGCTCCAACTGTCACAACTTTTTTTTGCCCATGGCTTACCCCTCCCATTTTAACATTAAAGCCAATATCTTTGAACAAAGTAAAATGAAAATCTTTGGAGAAAGTAAAATTAAAATCCATGCACAATAGGGCCATCCAGAATATCAGTGTTTATCATTTACATATATCAGGGCCATGCACTATGGATTTTTGTTTATACTGTGTCAGGAATAGTGGCTTGAACTATCGATTTATCACAGATGGCCATTAATTCGTATCATCAATTACTTGGATAACAACCATAGATTTAGAGTAGAGATACCAGACTCGCTTCCACATACCTGTCAACATTTCCAAATTCTGATGCGGTAGATCAAAATTTATGAGTAACGTTTATGGATAACTGACATATGAGGTCCAAAAGGTACACCCCATTTTTCTACGTAACTTTTGAAAAGTGACGAGCAAATAAAAAAAGAAAGATGACTCATAACAATCTCATTTTCAATTTCTCAACAAAATGTAGGGTGTACACGGTCTGTAATACACGCTAGCAGGACAATGCGTACATTTTTTCTCAAAGTTTTTTTTTCAAAAGCAGGAGATTTTTTTTTAAAAAGCAGGATAAATGGCTAAAAATGGTTACCCAATCTGGAGGACTACCTAAAATCGGGAGACTCCCGCCTAAATCGGGAGATTTGACAGGTATGCCTCCATTTTATTGAGCTCATGGCTGACAACGTCATTACATGGACTGGAATACGAAGTCAGGGAAGTCCGCTTCATATCTATGATAACAACTTACGTGCATGGCTGTAGATGCTGAATAATAACCACTACAAGACCGTTAGACAATTTGTCAGTAAAGCTCATAGCTCCATACACAAAAGCTCCACTTTCCTGTAAGGGATCAAAACACAAAACACTGCATGTAATATTCACTTCACAGCTTCATTTCTAAAATTTCAAAGTAATGTGTTGCCTTGTAGCTTATACAGATTTTTTTTATTTTTTCTGAAATATCTTTAGGTTTAGGTTTAGGTTTATTAACTGATTACATCGCAGCCAAAGGCCGAATTGCATAATACAGTGAGCACAAAAATACAACAACAAACATCATATAAATAACATGACATACAGGCAAACGTGACCAAAAAGCAACAATATGTGGCAAACAGCTGAGAAACACACCACAAAAAGAATCAAGTGACAGTAATGCCACCATCACAAAGGAAGCAAAAAATGCAGCCTTATGTTAAATTGAGCAAGCCTATATAGTATGGGATTGGGCTGTCAGAGAATCTTTTTGTGCGCGCAACAAGTTGGGTGATGTTGTTACTGTTTCTCAGCTCTTTACCATGAACCTCTTTTCTACGAGGAGGGAACAACATGTTGGTTCGCTCTGATGTTAAAAGAGCACGAGAAAAAGACAAACAATGTGCAGTTCTCCTGGTAGATAAGAGTTCAAGCTTGCAGCTTTCAAGAGCAGTATCATAAGATATGTACCCCCAACCCAACATTATTCTACAAGCCCTTTTCTGGATGCCTTCAAGAGTGTCTGATTGTTTGACGGAAAGTGAGGAGTGCCAGATGACATCGGCATATTCAAGTAGAGGTCTGATATAGCCACAGAATATAGTAACAAGTTCTTCGGTGTTGAAACTGAAACGCTTAAGAGTGCGAAGTACATCTTAACTTCAAAATTCAGCAATAAAAAATTGGGTCACCGTCCATCTAAGCATGCTAAGTGCGCTTGACATCATATGTGAGGATTTAAGAGTCCACACCACTAATAGGTGCCCACTGATAGCAAGACGACACAATTCCGTCCATCTAAGCATGCTAAGTGCGCTATGATGTCATATGTGAGGATTTAAGAGTCCACACCACTAAAAGGTGCCCACTGATAGCAGACGACACAATTCCGTCCATCTAAGCATGCTAAGTGCGCTATGACGTCATATGTGAGGATTTAAGAGTCCACACCACTAATAGGTGCCCACTGATATCAGACTACACAATTACGACGCCATTACATGTCGCACTGGTTGACCTAAAACATCTCAAAAACTGTTAAAATGTAGCTTGAGTGCCTTATTTGTGGTCGAAATTTCTACTTTAGATGTGTCTTTAAAAATATTGATGAGAAACACTTTGTTTTTCCCAAACATGTGTAGATATTTGGTGATTTGCCCATGACTTTAGGATCGCAAAATGATCTAGAAGTACCTGCCGTCCGTAACATGGTGAATCTTTGAGATATTCTAGTAAAAAAATGAGCATTATGGAATGCATCTAAATTGATAGGAAATTTCATTTTATTTTACAATATTGAAGGTTTTAATACATTTTTACTTCCTGAATGTGAAATTTTGGGCCAAACATCATGGTATCTTTGCATATAAAAGAATAGGAATTCTAATTAGTGGTGTGTACCCTTCATATTCCTCTAAATTGTTTGCTTTGTCAAGTGACAAAAAATTATCGTGCCACATGACCAACAACTGATACTGTAACTGTAATTTGGTGAAAATTATCACCACAAGTGTCTGTAAATATAACCCACACTCATACTTTCAGTTATCTCCTGTTTGTTAATACTACAGACCAAGGTATGAATGGTTTGGGTTTGCATTACATTACAACAGTGGATTACAAATTCATCCCTTGGTAGACCAAGTTGAAACAAAGAGAGGCTTAAATAAACAAATTTTCGATCAAATTTGTCAAAAATTGATCAAATTTCAAGCAGAAAAAATAAGCTAGACAACCGGTCATATGATATTCATGCACTCTACATGCTGCATTCCCGTTTGCATAACGGGCTTTTAGTGCGTATAAAAATGCAACATTATTTTCTTTTGTGTATGAATTTGCATTCTAATATGCTCATAAAATAAGACAAAATAAATGTACTTGCAGTTCCTTTTGATTATTTGTCCAATTCACTCAGGCCTCGTGAATTGGATTTTCTCTCACTTGCAACATGGAATGCGCATTTATTAACCTATAATTGTATCACATGTTTAAAACATAAGACTTGCATTGCAACTTTGGTACAGGCACGTGAAAACACATCACGCAACAGCATGCACAATGCATGTGGTCACTTTAACCATGTGCTTATGTTAGTTTTAGGCTTGAAATAAGCAATATGTTTATTTATCACTCGGTAGATATAAATACAACTATTTCATGGGTAAATGGCTGAAAACTATATTTCTGTATAGCATGATGCTGCTTTTATATTTGTTGAAGCTTTGCAGCTATGTACTTAGTCACTTGTTTTGTTTCACACTTTTGTAGCTTTGCAGTTTTGTGGCTTTACAGCTTTGCCACTTCATGTCGCTCTTACAGATGAATTCATTTTAATTCAAAAAAATTGATGTGCGATAACATTTTGCCGATATCGATCATCTTTATAGTGACATGTAGCTTTGCTGCTATGACAACCTTGAAGCGACAAGTTTTTGCTTATGATATACGTCCCACAGCAACAAAGCTACAAAAAAGTATGAAAGCAGCATCAGACAAAGTTCTATATGATACAAAATCTTCCATGTGGTATGAAAAAGTCACACCATACAGCTTATTTACCAGTCTAATTAGCATCGCTTTTGGAACATGATGATAGTTGTATTACAAAGCACTTGTGTGCAAGACTTACAGCAATGCCTTGTACTACGTGATGGAAATGATTTCTATAACTGTCAATCAAGCCTGGCAAACTACAAACTTAAGTTGATTCCAATATTATGATAATATAAACTTTTTTCCAAGCCTTTTTTCTGGTATTTTGCTGTAAAATTCATGTGTACTGAGGGATCAATTAATGATCTCCTGCCTCTTGCAATGTGAAAAAATGGTTTTATTAGTTATCCCCTGTTTGCTCATGCAATACATGAAAATATTAATATACAAGCCTCGTGTGATACAAACCCAAACCATTAATATTTTCGCGTATTGCATGAGAACAAACAGGGGATAACAAATTTATCACTCAGTACACACATACATTGATAGCAAAAACTTGAAAATGCTTTTAAAATTGTGATTTTTATATTTTTTTTCATAAAACTGAAATCAATTTTAGATTTGTAGATTCCCTGGCTTGATTGACAGCTATGCACATTGTTTCTATCGGCATCGCCTAGTACAACGTGTTTCGGTTAGTCACGCACGCATAACAAAAGAAATACAACTATATGTTCCAAAGAAATACAAGTCGGACTAGTAAAAGAGCTGTATTATACAACTTTTTCGTATCACATAAAACATTGAAATTTTTTGCAATATGGAAATATCCATTTTAGCTATTAACTAATGAAATTGTTGTATTTTTATAACTTGATTCTCAGCCAATAGCATTCAAGGACTCAACCAAGCGATACAAGAGGTTGTCAGAGGGAGTTGTGCATCCAAACTTACCGTATTTTCTCCAATCAAATCAGCTGTCATTGATAATGAAGACACAAGAACTGTTGAGCCACCAGCGCCCAGTAGCACAGCGGCTCCATAGATAAAATGGCCTATATGTTTAACATATAACCAATCGGTACCAGCAAGAAATAAAATAGCTCCCACAAAAAAGGTCATCTGTACAACGCAAAAAAAAAATGATAAGGCTAGTACTAAATCAGTTGAAATCTTTGGAATTGTATTCATAAAATAAATATAAAGAGTAACTTAGGGTAGTCATGACTGATGAAAGTTTTCTTTGTTATCTGACGTGCACTGTGCTATAACTTGGTGAAGTTCCACTATTGGTGCAGTAACTTTGTGTTTTAATTTCCAACGAAATTGGGGAATTATCTTACAGTGGATATTCCATCTGACAGCAATTTTGGCTTAGGGCTGGTTTTTACTTTTTCATGGACAATAATATATATTGTGCGACAAGTATTTGCTCCTTAAAAATTTCCAATGGCTTC
>JXSR01S000306.1:15926-27209 GCA_000969725.1 Ophiothrix spiculata
TCACTGAAGTAAGCACACATCAAACGCTATTCAAATAAGAAAAATAAAATAAAATAAGAAATACAACATTTTAAGATAGCTTGCAACACATCTATTCTAATGTCGCGCTGTGGCGATTGAGTAGAATTGTTTGACGAACACGGCAAGTAATTAAATCCTATGCAAATGAGCAATTTAAATTTTCGATCTGCAAATGAGCAATTTAAATTTTCGATCTGGCAATCAACGTTTAAAAGCTTGGTCGCGATATTTTGTTCTTTACATGAGATGTCCAATTGTTCGGACTTCAAACTTCTGTAATCATAAGGGGTTAATGCAAAAACGTAATGGAGATATGGAGTTTTTCCGATTAAACATGCTTTTGTTTGACTGTTAGGAGTAAACAAATTGTTATTACATTTTAAACAAAATTGCCAATTTTCAGCTTTTACAATAATGAGGTCACATCTACTTACTATGCGCTGCTTGTTTTACCAATTTGTATATGAATTAGTTAATACAAACTGCAAGTTTTGGTATCACACATTACATTCATGAAATTTGATAAAGGTAAGTAAGATCTGTAAGACTTTTAAAATCAGTGAATAAACCGATGACAATTCGGTACAATTAAACGCGTGAAAAGGGCAAGATAGTGGTCATCACATTATCCCGATAATACAGCGAACATCGTAAACGACAAATTACACCTTTCGAATATCAAGGCTATATCTATGCAAACACAACGTCATTTACACAATGCACATGACTGGATATACTGTTTTTGAATATGATTTTTTCATGTTTATTATATTTATTGAAGGAATATTAATCTAATACGAATGGAAAAAATAATACTTTAATTTCAGAGTGAAAAAAAGCGCCGACGTGATTTGAAACTGCGACCTCTTGCACCAAAAGCGAATAGCTTAGCAACTAGGCCATGAGACCACGCTGACATGGAAAGGGTATTATATATATGTTCATAATAGATAAGTGCCGCTTAATTGATCACTTTCGCAGTTTAGTGTTTCGGTAGAAATGTGTTGTTTTATTTGACCAAGCGTCATACGCGAGGCGTGTTTTACCCAAAATTATCGCAAATATCTTAATAAACCTGTTCAAAAGTTTTGTCGCTCTCTTTTGAACGAGTGGCTAAAATATATTAATCACAGGACCGTAGATTTTAGTTAAAACGCAAATTCCTAATTTGACATCACTCAAGGAAAAAAAAACATTTGCAAAATCACAGGAAAAGACACTCATATTTCCAAAAAAAAATTGTTTTTACAAGCTTGTCCAAACTCATGAATATAATTCGTTGGGAGTCAATGACATAAAACTGTAACTACTAAGGAAAGAATTCCCCTATTCTTCATAAACTAGTATTAGCCAATTTTGCACTGAGAGCAAGATAATTATTACATACTCTATCACAAATTATGACAAACACATGATATAATACATGGAATGATTGATATTACCTGTTACCGGTACCCCATATCGGGCTAGCCTTTCCTTCACTGTGGAAATATGAACGTTTTGTTATTAAGTTATTATTTAGTTTTGCTTAGCGTTCTTTAAGGGATTGGCCTGAAGAGGAATATCAAACTCGTGTTAAGTTAATCTGATTTCTTTTCTTTTCTTTTTTTCATCAGTGGTTTTTTTTTTTTTTTTTTTTTTACTAAAAGATAATAATTAGGCCAAAAAAAGTTAATTGGTTGTCCTCGATCACCCGCACCTCTTTTTGGCCCACGTCAAAACATTTTTTCCCGTTTTATTTATTAACTTTTTTCATTTAAGACATTTTTAGGGTTGAACTTGCCGTTTTTTATGGCACACATCAAATATATACCGTATTATTTATTTAGTGGTGTGCACCCAAAAAGAAAAATAACGTACGACAAAGTGTCAGCAAAATCGCCGAATAAGATATAGATAATATTAACAAATTATATCTTAATATATTTTTAATGTTATTTAATGTAAGGTGTAGGTTCCCATCTTAGCATGTGTGTAATTTAGTTTTAACTGATTGACCTTAACCTCTGGAATGCATATTGTGGAATTTTAACCTTGGCTTGCTTCTTGTTTTCTCTTGAGAGGCAAAAGAAAGTATGCAACCCTGGGGATGAGGCTGTTATGAAAATACAAAGAAAATGGAAAAAAGGTATACCAATAATTTTACATTTTATCTCCGAAAGTATAAAGAATTTGAACATGTTGAAGGTGAAATTTTTGATTTAGAATAAAAAAAAATATGCGCTTTGATATGGTATCAAAAATATACTACTTCCGGTTGAGCCCATGGGGATGAGAATGTGATCGGAACCTACACCTTTAATCACTTGATATATTTATGTTTATAAGTTTAAATATATTTTTCACTGATATTTAAACAAAACAATAAAAAAATGTTTGTTTTTTCTCACATACTTATCTAACGAAATTTCATGAACCATACGTGTATTACCTTGACAAAGGAATCTAACGTGTCGTCGTTTACTGTGTGCAAGTCAAACTCGAGTCATGTTTGACAGAGTTTGTAGTGTAAAAATGACTAAATTACTCGATATTTATAAGGAAAACGCGGACGAAGGCATGTAGTTAAAGCTGACTAAACTGGCTGCTGTAAAATCAGGTCCATGGAGCGGCATTGATAGCAGTGAAGACGTGGCAGTGTCATAGATACATTGATGCCAACAGTATTGGTTATAAGAGCAACTTTAAAAAATCCCTTCCGCCCGCCCGCACTTACTCCCAGATTTGATGTGGAGGACAACCAAACAATCCTTTTTTTTTGCCTTATGAATGTCAACACGAATGCCACTTCGTTAGGCAATATCATTAGATCTGTTACAGCATTTTCTAAGCTTTAAATTAAAATGACATCTTAATGCTTAGCTATGCTTCGTCAGTTTTGTAGTCATTTTCATTCAGATTTTTTTTTCTCATGGTGTTAAATTTTCACCACTAGTATTATTCACTTTCGGAATAAACAAATTCATTTTTTTTTTTCGCAGAGTGTAAAATTTTTGCGACGGTATCATATGTTCTACTAATTGAAAAACGTTGCAAAAAATAATTTTTGGCAAAGAAAAAATAAAAACACGGCTGATTTTACATAATTTTGATTTTTTTCGCCAAAAAAATTAAAAAAAAAAAAGGTCCGTTGCCTAAGGCTGCGATCACATAGAACTATACTATTCAGGTATACTGTGCACGATTTCACTTGGGCACGGGTATTGATTCAATCAAACACGTTAATTTGATGCTACCGGGTCACATAAGAGGGTACTATTCAAAAAAACCGAATAGCTCGCCGTGCCTATTATAAGATATAGCCATCGAATAGCGTATAGCGAATACCGTATACCGTATACTTCTATGTGATCGCAGCCTAATGGTGAAACTCTTTTCGTATCATGGCACATTTTGCAATGATTATTCATCTGTAGTATTTTGATAATTCATTGTACATTACTTTTCGTGATAATCGTTGTTTACAAACAATACAAAAGTGTGCTTGCTCTTTACATTAACATCTATAATATCACCTTGACAAGTACTATGGATTTTATTTTGAAGAAAAGATTTCCTCAATACTGAATATTTCTCCACTTATACGCCGGGACAGTTGTGACGTCATAATTTATGCACATCACCCAACACGTGCGTTTTGGACCCCAAAAAAACGGTGTGGCCATTTTTGCCACACGTTAAGTCTATGGGGGAAAAAGTCTGACTCCGATTTTATACCATAACTTTCGTCTAAAACAAAAATAAGGGAAAACATGCCGACCTATTATGCTGAAGGTTGTGATTACAAGCCAGGACGGGGCCGCTGGCGTTATTTTCGTCTTCCAACCGAGAAAAATCAGTCTGAATTGTATGTTTACGTGTGCCTATTGTGTTAATACGTATGATTAGTGGACATGATCATTTGTTTGGGTCCAAAACGCACGTGTTGGGTGATTTACATAAATTATGACGTCACTGCTGTCCCGGCGTATTAAAACGAATCACTTGGAATATTTTCCACCCTGATGATTTTTTTATTATTGTAATTGAAGTTTTAGCAGATTATTCCGATCGATAACATTGTCTGAAAACTTGAGTCAATGTGCAATCAGTCTGGATTTTACAAATGGCAAAAATGATTAAGTCTAACTATTCATTTACTCGTTGAAATTGATCAGGACAAACATATTTTTTACAACAGAAAATATGCCGGAAGCTTTTATTATCTTATAACATTTGTGTTGCCTATTTTCACCAGTTTCTTAAACCCTGTTCGGTCGCAAAGTCCCCCTTTTCTGGGTGAGTCATTGCATATATTGCACAAGTTTGCCAAAGGACGTGGCAATCATTGATAACATGCGATTAAGTTATTCGTTTTTATATATATTTACAACTTACATACAGGTAGACAATAATAAAAAAGTGTCACACTACCTATATTTTTATTGCCACACTGTTGTGTGGTCTCCACCTCAATATTGTTCTCCTCCGGCTTTATGGGCCTTTGGATCTTTCTACCTCCTAGGAACGTACGGGCATCACCTAAAAATAAATAAAGTAATCGAGCAATCGATCAATCAACTAATCAATCAATCAATCAATCAATCAATTAATCAATCAATAAACCATTCTATAAATACAAGTTTATATGATTTTATCCACAATATCAGTTCATAATCATCAACAAATTCTTTTCATGATCGCTGATTTTTCATCTGGTCATAGATAATATAACACTTCAGTTGGTACACAGGGCAGGTGATAGCCAAATCTTATTATGCACTGTTTAGTCAATTCAATGAGCTTCAATGCATTGTTCAGTTTTGCCCCGTTGCATCTGCTTCGTTGCATCCTCGCAACCCTACCTAGCGCCATTCAAATGCGATTATTTCAAAAAGTAAAGAATACTTGAAATTGAAACAAAGAGACTATATAGCCTAATAGGACAAGGGTATAGTCTATAAACCAAATCAATTATCCACACCTTTCTGAAAATATGGTAAACTATCCCTGATCATACCAAAAACGCTTCCACACGTACCCATTCAATATACCTCAATTCGAGACACAAAACCAACTGCCATGGTTATTTATATTTTGACAAGTAATAATAGGTATTACGAGCCACCAAACACCACTTTGACAATTTTTTAATGTTAAATAGGCCAAAATATGTGTCAGATGAGCCATTATATCATATGCCAAGTTGTCAGATAGGCCATTTTACAATAAGGAACGCATATGGTACCCGAACGCTAATTTTGGCCTTTCTGATTCTTGATAGAACAATTAAACCAGTGTCTTTCTCTGTCAAAAAAAAGTTTACAGTCAGATAAACTTGTACTAGGGGAAGGGATGGGGTGGTACTCAAGTTTTATTTTGTTAGGGGTGTCGAAATTGCTTTTTAGTCAACAGAGTTTTATCATTTATTGTCCGAATTTAGGACTCAGAAACTGCTATATAATTTTCTTTTTAATTTTCTTTTTGGGAGCGGAATAGGAGTCTTTGAGGCTTGAAAAGGGTATCTTGAGGAATGCACATACCCGTATATTCCATCAATGTAAGTGACCCCGGGGTCACGCTATCTCTACAACATTATACTTGACCATCCCCGGTGAGGGGGGGGGGGGTCGCTGAAGGACCAATTTTAAATTGACTTACTCATGCAATGAATATCAAGGGTTGGTATGTTTTTTCCCGTCGAGTAAGTTTGGCATGTGGACCATGAAAGGTGTATTGTCGTCCGTTTTTGTGTCCGTGATGCTAATCAACTTACCCTTTTCCAGTCACTGCTTCAATGAGTGAGAGGCCCGGGGACACTAAAGTATAAACGAAGAAATCGTATACACGCCGAAAGGTTTTAACTCAGAATTAAATTCTTGCGACATGCTCCGGTGGTTTTTTGGCTCTATAGACATCGTCCGGATACCGATCGGACACCGGTCGGACCCTTGTCGGATACCAGCCGATGTCCGATCGGTGTCTGCTGAAATAAACATGTTATGACGCCGTAAACACATCGTTACCTCTCCGCAAGCTTATATCGTGTTAATTTATGGTAAAATGGCCGATCTCACAAGCGATAATTAGGCCATTTTAATTTTGGTTTAATAGCAGATTTCAAGGTCGCATTTCTTTTTGATAATGCTCACAGTTGGTGCCTCTTATCTTTTCATATTATGATAACACATGTATTAATTTGATGATTAAAAATTAAACATGCAACAAAAAATAAAATGTACAATTATAAAGAAAATAAAAATAATAAATTAATTAATTAAAATTCAATGGTATACCACAAATTCTAAGAAATCAAAAAAAATGTATCTTTTCATGATATGATAACACATGTATTAATTTAATAAACAACAATTAAACGACAAATAAAATGTGAAACAATAACGAAATTAAACAAAAATAATAAACTAACAAAAATACAATTCTCAGATATAGAAATATTCTAAGGAATCTTTTTTTTAATATAACATTTTTCATTCATCTTCACTCGAACAAAAAATCAATTTCGTCCAAAAATATCCTTAACAAAAAGTTGATTTCAATTTCAATATTGTTTCATTTGATTTCGAACTTGTATCGTTGATTTTCGTAATCTTAGCTTCTAATTCGTCCTCTTGTGTAATGATCAGCTTATCGGAAATGTAAATTCGTCTTATGTCATTCATATTCAATTGGATTTCATTGGTATTCGTCATGTTTCACTGTTAATACAATTAGGTGGTGGGTTCTATACTTTCATATGAAAATATACTGAAAAAATCTAATAAAAGAAAACCTGTGTAACAAAATTGTATTTTTAATTTAAAATGTATTATCTGTTTCTGTTTTACAATTGATTTTTGTATAGATCCTTTTCTCCTTCTCTAAAATTTAAAGTTCTTATCATAGAAATCTTCAAATAATGAATAATTTCAACTGTAATTACATAAGTAGGACACAAAAGAACTCTATACCACTCCCTTAGTGACAACGAATAATTGGTGATCGTCAAGCAGCTGCGGATGGCGAGCAAGGTAGAGTTATCTATACAAATGCTATACAAGACAGCATTGATGATAATTACTGAAATGTGAATCTGGTTCAATAACCATACTATAACATCTCTATGCATGACAAGGCAGGAATAGAAGCTAAAGAGACTTATTGTATATGTTAAAACAAATTGCTCAGTGATTAAGTTAAAAAAGATAAGATTACTCAATTAAAATTTAAGTACATGTATAAAATTCTATAATTCCTATAATGAAATAATGAATAGGAACTTCAACGTTTAAGAGAAGGAGAAAAACCATTGAAAAAAAGTATAATAAAAACAAACAAACACAAAAATTATACATTTTCAACGAGAAAACAGAATTTTGTTAAACGGGTTTTCATTTATTGCGTGTGTCAGTACATTTTCATAAGAAAGCATTGAACCAACCATCTGTTGTATTACACTATGAATGGCATAAGACAAATTTACTTTTCAATTCGCTGCTCACTGCACCAGGGGACGAAAATAGACACCTAATTCGACGAAAATGAATGAAAAAAGTTCGAAATCAAATGACATAAGTTTCAAATTGCTTGACAAAACTCTGAAATTGAAATCAATATTTGATCAAGGACAGTTTTGGGACGAAATAAACGGGTTTTCATTTATTGCGTGTGTCAGTACATTTTCATAAGATACATTGAACCAACCATCTGTTGTATTACACTATGAATGGCATAAGACAAATTTACTTTTCAATTTCGCTGCTCACTGCACCAGGGGACGAAAATAGACACCTAATTCGACGAACATTAATGAAAAAAGTTCGAAATCAAATGACACAAGTTTCAAATTGCTTGACAAAACTCTGAAATTGAAATCAATATTTGATCAAGGACAGTTTTGGGACGAAATTAAATTGTTATGCGAGTGAAAATTAATGAATAATGTTTGAAAAACTCTGGGAAAACCTATAGTATATGTGACCCATCATATTGAAAGGTACCTTAAGGGTCCCGAAATTAAAATTGATTTTCGGTCTCATCTAATAGATTATATTTTAAGCTTTAAAATGACACCTTGCTTTTGGTTATTTGATGTTCGATTACAAAGTTACATTCAAATTGGTAAAAGGTATCGGCTGATTCCGAAAACAGAAGTTCTGAGAAAATCAAGTCTAAAGTTTCTTTACTGATTAAAACGTGAATGGAGAAAGGATTTTTATCTCGGTTTTAAAACATTTGTCTGATGTTTTGGATGTTGGAACCTGATTAAGGGGACTGGAAAGCACCACATAATTTTCCTTTATCTTTCCATTTTTCTGCATTATTTCACTAATGCATCATCAGTCTTGACTAGTACACATCAAATCATTAAATAGATTCATCAGGTTTGGTAGATACAAATGAAAAGTTCTTTCAATTTTGGCAAAACCAACTAAAACTTACTATTTTTAGCTGACGGTTTCGGTGTTGAACCAACCCCTTTCTCAAAGCTGATGTTGTTGCTTATGTGATGGTATTGATCCACTTGACGACTGGCAGGAAATGATGTCACTTCCAGTGTTGTTAGTCTTTTTTCCAGTCTTGAGTAGCGGATCATATAAGTGACTCAAGTTGTAGACCCTCTCGTCTCTGTTCATGACTGACTGCCCCCTCCTCCTTATCCAGATTGACTCCCTTATCCATCGTGATTTCCTGTCGTTTTCTCTCTCAAGGATTTTTGCCTCCCCCCCCCCCAAGAATTGTCGGGTATTCTTGTGGAAGAGGATGAGCGATTTTGTTTCACACGATGTAGTCTCGTTGTTTACGAACACACCCATATAGGAATGCCTCAACATAATAAGAGACAGATTAATGCAAGATCTTGATCTGAAAAATCGTACTTTGTTATTGGTGGATGATATCATGTATTTAATGGAATTCGTGCTCACCACGACATATTTTACCTTCAGCGGCCAAATTTACAAGCAAAAGATTGGTGCGGCTATGGGCTCTCCGGTCGGCCCACTAACAGCAATTTTATTCATAGAGTGGTTAGAACAAAATGCCATCCACTCAGCTCCACTACACTGTAAACCAAGACTTTGGAAGCGGTATGTTGATGATATACTTGAAATTGTAAAACGCGACACTGCCCCAATACTTACGGAACACTTAAATCAAGTTGATCCGACGGACAGCATTAAATTCACATACGAGGAAGAGGAGAACAACCAAATAGCTTTCCTGGATACGCTACTTGTTCGCAAATCATACAACTCGGTCAAGTTGCTCATATATCGCAAAAAGACTCATACAGATCAATATCTGTCATTTACATCCCACCACCCACTCCACCAAAAATTAGGTGTTGTACGCTCGCCCCTTGACAGAAAGAACGGAATTGTAACGGAAAAAGTTGACCAAAAAAATGAAGATGATCACATCAGGCAAGCGTTAGCTAAATGTGGCTACCCAAAATGGTCCATTGACAAGGTCCAAAAGCAAATGGAGGGTAAACAACAGGAAAGCAAGTGTAAGGTCAAGAAGGAGTTGCCTGAAAATAAGAACAAGGGCCTAGTAGTCGTCCCCTACATTGCCGGACTTTCAGAAAAATTCAGAAGAATTCTAAAGAAACATAACATTTCTACTGCTATGAAGCCGCACTCTACTATCAGAAAGATACTCTTGCCAAGACGCCAAATTGTGTGTATGAGATCCCGTGCAGTAGTTGCAATTTAACTTATGTGTGTGAAAACCAAACACAATTTAGGTATCCGGGTAGATGAACACAAAAGAAAGGCAGAAAAAGCAGGTTTACAAAAATTCACGAGATCCAAAGGAAAGAGTCAGAGTCTTGCGCGAAAAACTCCACGATCACTGATCATGTTGCCAGGGCTAATCACTCAATCAATTGGGGGGAGGCAAAAACTTACTTCAACATTTATTTACATGTTTTTTTCTAATTACGTCACCCGTTGCTATGGCAACGGCGGCCATTTTGAAAAAAAACCATGTATCACGCCAACATAAATGTTGAAGTAACCGTAGGGTCTTATGACTTGCAAGTGGTGCCAAATTAAAGTTCTTTTCAAAATCTGTGCTGCCTCAGAGCCCTTGTTTTGGAAAAAATACTTCCTTCCTGTGATTTGGAGGGGTCAAATGTCATTTTGGCGGGAAACGGCTAATTAGGTATGCAAAATGTCAAAAATATTAAGATTGAAGCATTTTTCTCCAAAAATGGCTCTGAGGTGGCATAAATCCCTTTAAAACACACATTTTTGCCAAGTTTTAGGCTTTTTGGTGCTACACATCTTTAGAAATTTATGTTGGCGTGCTCAAAATGTCAAAGTTGAGAAAAACGCATTTCCAGTCCCCTTAATATGATAGAATACATTTCAAAGGTAACGTTTCTGATGAAATTAGAAATTCGACATTGGACGTGATTTTTGACTATGCTCAGCTTAAAGGGCCTGTATCTCGTAATATACTATGCCGATATTAAGGTACCTTTCGATATGACGGGTCACATATAATAGATGCAACAATTATTACTTAAATGAAATGAAAAAATGTCAAATTAGAAAAAAAAAAGAAAATAAAAAACGAAACAAACGAAAAATGCAATAAAAATAATAAATAAACCAACAAAAATACAATTATCAGCTATAGCGAAAAGCGAAAACTCATTTTTTATATATAATATACATGTTATAATTACGTGGACAAAAATGAAACGACAAATAAAATGTAAAGTTTTAAAGAAAATAAAAATAATTTATGAACAAAATACAATACTAAAGTATAGCAAATATTCTAAACAATCTACAAGTGTATTTTTTCGTTTGATAATAACACGTGTAATAAATACTTGAATAAAAATGAAACGAAAAATAAAATGTCAATTGAAAATGCAAGAGGAAATTAAAAATAAGAAATAAGAAAACTAACCAAAATCTAATAAATTAGGACATTTATTTCTTTCCTCAAGTTGTAATAATATGAAGATAACACCTGTTACGGTCAAAGATTTTAAATGACCAAGGCCAAAATCACCTTACGGGTTCTTAAATGAAAAATAAATACACTGAAATATATTTTATAATCTGAAAACTTTCTTAAAACTTTAAAATTTGTTTTGTGTTAAAAGCTGAATCCAACGCACATAATCCACTCGGAAATTTAATATTAAAATAACAGTTTGTCTTTAATTCTCCTTCTATAATATATCGTTAATTCTCCAAAATATCGCTATATCAAATCTCCATCCAAAGTTTAATTACCAAACTCCACTCCGCTGTAAAACTC
>JXSR01S000307.1:32379-49189 GCA_000969725.1 Ophiothrix spiculata
TTTTACGACTAATTAAATACAAATTGCTCTATATCTACAGCTTTTATCAAAGTATACCTGCAAGAAACCCAGCCCTGCAACTAATAGGTGTTAATTATCACTCAGGAAATCTTTATGTAATGGTACTGGTAGTACTAAAAACTTGATTTTTAAAAGACACTCATCATCTACTGAAACCAAAGTATCTTCTATACCCAACAAGTTTTAACCCTTTCCAGTCAGACCAGTTTTTCCGCCCCAGGCTGAAAGCATTTTACCTCTTAACTGACTTCTAAATTCAAATTATCTTTAGTAATATTCAACATAGTTCAATGAGACTTCAGCATAATACACCTGTATGACTGTACTTATTGCCCGGGATAGTGCTTTTGAAGGTAAGAGGCAGTGAAAATAGTTATACTTCAGTGTTTGGTAGTGCGTCTGGGAGACGTCCTACGCCTGAGCTGACAGTAATTTAGGGCGTCCCCCAGACATCCTACGGCAGGAAAAGGTTAACAGAAGGCTAACAGGGCACACTCACTATCTACTTTAGCCAAAGCATCAGGTCCTTTACATGAAGTGTATCTTCACCCACTCCAACAAGTTTTGATAGAAGCACTAGGTACACACTGTATGCAGCACCCCAAGAAGGAGCAGTTGCACAGGGGACCAACTGCTTTTTTTTATTTGTGACTTACGAACCACGGAGCAACAAGAGTAAAGTTTCTTTACCAAGGAAAGAAGGAGACATAGTCCAACCACAGTGTCGACACCGGGGCTCGAACCCACAAAATCTGTATTACAAATCCCGTGCCCTAACGATTTGGAAACATTATCCTCTTTAGCAGGGATCGTCTTTTAAGGCGCTACTGAGTTTTACTTTTAGAATTTGTTTTGCTCTCATTATGCTCACCTCAACAGCTTCAGGAGAGCCATTTAATGCTCGCCAGCAATTTTCAAAAGACAAAGCCTGCTTTAGGACACCTTCACCTTCTACTGCAACCAAGGTATCTGGTCTTCCATCACCCACTCCATCAAGTTTAAACAGAATATACTTTGTCGTGCAAGTGCAAGCTGCCATTTTTCATAAGGTTTATTTACACGCTGTATAATGTCCAGTCCTGGGTCAGTGGCTCTTTGGTATTGAAGGCGACATTCTCATCTGAAGAACATTTTCAAAACCAGTTGACATCTGGCAGGGACCTTTTGAAGATTTGATTTTCACATTTTAGTTGAAAGGTGATATATGACTTTCTTGCACTCACATGATGAAGTTTTACAATCTAAAGCATATAGTCTTGGAACAGAAAACTTCTGATTATCTACTCCAACAAATTTGAACAGAACATTTGTTCTTTCTACTGGAACCAAAGTATCAGGTCCAGTGGGTACAGCACCTTCTTCAATACAAACAAACAAGCTTTAACAGAACACAAATAATGTCTACAGGAACTAAAGCATCAGGACCTGTTTGCATGACCTTCCTTCATCCACAACAAACAAATTTCAGCAGGACACACTCGCCATCTACTGGAACCAAAGTATCTGATCCCGTCACCCATTCCACTAAGCTTCCATAGGAAACACATCACAGACTCACCTTCCACTGGGACTAAAGCACCTGGACCTGATGGCTTGAAGCCTTCCTTCACCCATTCCACTATGCTTCCATAGGAAACACATCACAGACTAGCCTTCCACTGGAACTAAAGTGCCTGGGCCTGATGGCTTGAAGCCTTCCTTCACCCATTCCACTATGCTTCCATAGGACACTCATCACGGACTCACCTTCCACTGGGACTAAAGCACCCAGACCTGATGGCTTGAAGCCTTCCTTCACCCATTCCACAATGCTTTCATAGGGCACTCATCACGGACTCACCTTCCACTTGGACTAAAGCACCTGGACCTGATGGCTTGAAGCCTTCCTTTACCCATTCCACTATGCTTCCATAGGGCACACATCACAGACTCACCTTCCACTGGGACTAAAGCACCTGGACCTGATGGCTTGAAGCCTTCCTTCACCCATTCTAACAAATCTTTACATGCTGCTCTATAAGCTTCTTTGTCCTCCTCAGACTTGGGGTTGGCACCTGCTAGCACTTTCTCAGGAATAGCTGGACTCAATTCTTTCTTGCATCGGTTTGCTGCAACCTATCATTGGAAAAATAGCATGTTATTAAAAGTAAAAAGTTGCTTTAAAGGTCACTGCCTTTGGAGCTTGGAATCATACACATACCTTTAACTATGGCTGAATGCAACCCATGACCAGGAGATAGGTGAAGGAGGCAGCTGTCACTAACTTTTTGAGAAAAGGTACAAACTTCAAACAGACAATCCCCAAAATAATAATTTAGTAAGTTTAGAGATTTTTAGGTAAAAATTAATAAAACTATCTAGAAAACTCTTTTTGGAAGTCAATTTTTTGTTTAGATTTGGGTTCATTTTGAGTCAACAAAAAATAAGAAAATGAATCATGTTTGTGTTCAAATAATAGGCCTACGTCCACAAACAACGGAAATGTATGATTTTAAATGGATAAATAGACCATATCGATAATTGACATAATCCTGCCGTTGATGGGGTAAGTCCACAGAACCGGACGGGGAATCGGAACTCAGAACGAGGCCAAGTATGATAAATACACTACTTGCTCTCGTTCTGAGTTCCGTTCCCTGTCCGCTTCTGTGGATTTACCCCATCAACGACGGGATTTTGTCAATTATCGATATGGTCTATAATCAGATGCCAACCATAAGAACGTATTCAGGTGTCATTTGACACCCTTAAAACGGGTCCTCAGGTAAGCATGCAAATGAGTCCAACTGACACCTACCTAAGTGTACAATAAACACCTATGGAGTGTCAGTTATCTCTTCCTAAGTGCACAATAAACACCTATGGAGTATCAATATCTCTTGACACTTTCATAGGTGTTTATTGTACACGTAGGTAGGTGTCAGTTGGACTCCTTTGCAAGCTTACCCGAGGACCGGTTTTAAGGGTGTCAAATGACACCTGAATACCTTTTCAGTGAAGTTACGGAGTAAAAATAGTTTCCAAAAGTGATAGGGTTGACATCAGCTGTACTAGTAAGTGAGAAGGAGGGCCAAGATTCAATTCCTGACCAAGAACAAGTCTTATTTCAAAACTATAAAATGACTCTAGTCTTTCTTACCACTGTTATTTCAAATAGAGCCTTCTGGTACAGTGCAGTTCTCTTGTAATAACTGGCATTGAAGTGGGCATCAATCTCCTGAAATGGTGCCAGGTTCTCATCCTTTAACTGTGATGTATAACAAAAAGGCAAATTTAAAATGCCTTCAGATTCTATGGGTGAAAACATTGTTGGCCTCCAAACATTTTCACTACCAAACATTTGGTCGTGACGTCAAAATGACGAGTGACTCCAAATAAAATAATTTCAATACCCAGTTGAGACCAAATTTCACGCTAGATTGCACATGTATTAAATTGCCATATACATTGTAGCAAATGTTTGTTATCGGTTCCAAGGCCAAATATTTGGTGACGTCATGACCAAATGTTTGGTAGCGAAAATTTTGTTCGGAGGCTGACTATGTTTTCACCCTATTGTGTCTCGGTTAAGTTCTGACTAATTTGATCTATTAGTTGTTGGCTGACATATGATTTGGATGGAATCCTTTATTAGAATTATGGTTAACTTTAGTCCAGAAAGCATTTTCAATTGCCAGCAAATCTCCTCATAAGATGGATTTTCACCCAGATTCTGAACTCAAGACACCTTGTTACCCAAATCATATACACCAATAGCAAGCCAAAAGTATTGATTTTGGACCGAGTCATATATAACCCTGTCTATGACAGATTTGTGCATAGTGTATTTTCAGGATTTATAAAGAAAAATGTACCAAAGCCTAGGTCGGCTATATCCCAGTCTTAAATATTCTAACATGATGTCTTTCAGAGAATCACAACTTTACTTCTGGGCATTCAACCCAAATCATCAGCATTGAGCCATTCCAGATTGGACACAGATTTCTCCTATACTAATTTACAACCCCTATCACGAACATACATTCAAAAAGGCTACCCTTTTCACTGATCTAACAAAACACAAATATTTCCAAACAAAAAATTTTGGTTTATCAATTTATTTGTTGTGCTTCTTATTCATCTGATTAGTACAAAATGTACAAAAAATCTCCAAAATAGTGGCTAATAAAGTCATTAATAAACACAATTTTTGTGTCTTAAAATTAATACCCTAAACGTCGACTACTAATTGTACGCCTGCTGAAGAGTATACCCTTTTTTCCAAAAACATATGAAATTGATTCACTAAACACGGCCTTCCCAGACTTCAACCTCTGAGTGAAAAAAGTACCGGACGGTATCGTAGCCGATCCACTGACTACATCATGGCCTATACCGCCCATCTGGCGTACAGCCGTTGGGATTTGTGGAAAAATCAACTTCCGGGATGATCACTAAAATTATTTTCGTAATCGGTATAAAAATATGATAACATATAAAAAGTGGGGTTCACGCGTGAACCCCAGCGGATTTAGAATAACATAATTATGTTGATTACTATAAGAACACTTTTGTAATTTTTTGAGGAAAGGTAAAAATATGATCTTTGTAATTATTTTCTTCAATACATGAGTCACGTGACCCAATAGAAATACACGTAAATCGTACCATAAATTTGCGTTTTAGAAATCCCTCGTCCCTAAATCTAGTGGATACTATTTATCGTGTCCTATGCCGCCTGAAAAGTACCCTTTTTTTTTTGCTCGCTGCTGATAAAAAGTTTATCCAGAGTGCCCCCGCCCTGCCTGAGTGTTTAATTAGGTTTTCAAACACGCTACAGAGTTAGAGTTGTTCATCCTGAATCAACAGAATGCATCCAAATGTGTCTGCGTATTTTTATCGCGCAAGCCACCCGAGCGTGATTAAAATACGCCAACGCATCGGATGAGGAGTTGTTGATTTGCGATGTACAGCTCTGTAGCGTGTTTGAATACCTTTCAACAATGAAATTCTTCCTGAAAACGTTCGAATAAATTTCGAAATGTTTCCAATTTAACAGATACGCATCTTCATAAAATATTTAGCAGAATCTGAAGCAATATGCTAGTATTAAAATGTATAAATGTTTGTTGCTTTGTTGTTTTCAACTGCTCCCAAGCTCCAGTCCTTACACGTTCACGACGCGCGATGAACAGTGTGCCGACTTACGTGTACTGCGTACAAGCACACCTTCATGTACGCTGTCACTGTGCCGTGCGCCACGCTTATTTGAATATCAACTGTGGATTCACCTGAAATCAACAACGGTGTGCTTCCGTATAAGATATGAGTTGTTGAATTAAACTTGAAACAAGTATTATTTTATAGTTAATAATATGGATTATTTCTAATCTGCAATAAAACAAAACTGTATGGAGACATGTGTTTGATTGTCAAATATTTGTACACTGTATTCCAATAAACTTACCAGTGAAAACTTGCCATCGCCGTACCACTTGACCCATCTTGAATCAATTGGGGGCGCTGCACGTCGCTTGCTCTCATAATGATGAATAATCCTGGCCGGCCACCATGTGAAGCCTTTCATTTTACCCCACACTAAGGAACCAAGAGGGTATTTCTACCGAGAAAAAAATCATCATCAACAACAAGTTTTTAAAGTTTAGAATAGTTTAAGACACTATGTGGTATTAGATACACAGATCAAGATATGCCTACAATAAAGGCTCTCAAATTAGAATCCACTGATGAGGTGTAATGTCATGGATCTGAGAGAACTAAGGAGATATAACTTTTCCCATACACAACCATATTATCACTATTAACTTGGCCTCAACATTCTTTTTGGCGTAGCAGAAATCCCCTCGCCTTGCATCAATGAGGTCTTGGGTTCGAGCCCGCGCCCGGCGCTTTATGTGCATTTGGTTTTCAGTCCATGCTCGCTTCCGAAGGTTTTTCTCCAGGTACTCCGGTCTTCCTGCTGCATTCAAAACTGAATTTAAATAACTTCTTGGAGCCCTATTGAAGACGAGCTTCCTTTAGCTTACTTGGTACAAAGAACTAAGTTGGGTTTCCTTGGCGAAAACCTAAACAAGGTGAATCAAGGTTATGACTATTTTTCTTTGTCTTTCTGTGTCTGAGCAAAAACTGTTTCCTATCCACTTCAAAATTGCTATTTTTTATGGGTTTTTAGTAGTCAAAACTACTCAGTTTAAACGGGGCAGTTTAAACTTGACAACCTCTCTTACCTGGGGATGAGAATGATTAGAAGCTACACCTTTAATAAGAACAGCATAGCTTATCTCCTTCAACCTCAGGTCATGAACTTTTTGAATACCCCTCCCACACTTACCTCATCCGGAAATGGTGGTTTATCTACTACTTTCTTAGGTACTGTTGACGATAGTGCTGGAAAATATAGTGATTTCTGAAAAATAAAATAAAATCACATTTGAAACATTTGATCCTCTCGCATTGGCAATTTGATTGCAGTTTGGCTTGTAAGTATGATGTACTTCACAATTTTAGCAATATGGCAACTTTTGGTTCACCCAACTTTTGCTCATAGTTTTTTTCCCCATTATGTAAAAAAAAATACCAAAATAACCTTTCCATGTATGATTGTTTGGTCAACATAAATTTGTTTTGCCAAAATTACCAAAAATGTCTGAAAATCAAGCAGCAGCCTTCAACTAGATTCCCTCAGCATACACAGACATTTTTGATAATGTGGGCATTAAACCACAAAAGCGATGCCACAAAACAGCAAGTTGCAATCAATGAAAAATAGAAACAATGAAAAGGAGCACTCCAAAGACATTGGATGCAAATATTTGACCTCTTTTCCCAAATTTGCATCTGTACCTTTTGGGTCATATCTCCGCAATTACAAAAAATTTGGGTTTCTGATAGCCTCATTTTACATCACTATCAGATAAGAGCCATTGATGGGATCATATGGAATACTTACACACATCTGCTCAACAGACATTTTTCACGGGGAGACAACAGTTAGTTGCTGTTCTTCCTACTGTCGCTATGAGTTTATTTTGTATGCATCTTCAAAGTATACTCTATCATAAAACTCTAAGGCTGCGATCACATAGAAGTATACGATATTCGCTATACGATGGCTATATTTTATACAGGCATGGCAAGCTAAACGTTTTTTCGAATAGTGCCCTCCTATGTGACCCGGTAGCATCAAATTCACGTGTTCGATTGAATCTATACGCGTGCCTAGGTGAAATCGTGCACCGTATACCCAAAAAGTATAGTTCTAAGTGATCGCAGCCTTATACACTTTAAAAATTTGCCATGCTCACATTTTTGACCTAAAAAATGCCTCAAAAATCAGTTTTCAGTGGTGAAATGGTCCAACGTCTTAGCAATTTTCTAGAGAATTATCACAGTTAATGTAGCAGCCAATTAGCCTGTCTGACCTTTTTTGTACATCTTCATACAAATCATGAATATTCAAGAGACTAGCTTTCTTATGATATAAAACATGTTTTACTTGATTAGGAGGAACTGGCAGCGTTTTAGCGTGCCTAATCGGATGTGCAACGTTAGAAAACAACATATTGCAGTTATCGGCAACATTTCCTATACAATGCACACACAACACTCGTAATTGATGCATGACCCCGAGATATCTTCCTGTGTTTTGGGTATAGGATGATAACTTACCAAGATCGCTGTATCAAAACTAACCAGCCAATTTTTTTCGTACATTTACCATTTTGTTCCTGATTTATTAAGCTTTCATGTGATATTTTTTGTGAACTCAAAAGACCAAAGGGTAAGCCTGACTAGGTACATTTTGTAACAAGACCCCGTCAGCTCATTCGGATTTCCCACGCTATTTCAGGTGTAAATTTCCTGTACCCACTTTCATTGGCCCATCACGCTCGCATCCTTTAAGATATCAACTTCGTACACACATGTCAATCAAGATCGTGAAATTCTCGTTCTCATGACACCATATACTCATTAGCACACGATAATTCAAAGGACCTGATCGAGTTCATTGCAAAAACACGTAAGACACACCCCAAATGCCTTGTTATGTTAACCAGGTTATACTGGGACAGCGGTCACACCTTAGGAGCATGGTACGTCATTGAGATAATTGGTATGACCGTGGCGGGTAGATACACTTGCGTTGTTTGTCAATTAAACCTGGTTAAAGATATCCGACTTGGTTTAGCAATGCATAGGTCGCGGTGTAGCGTGCAGTGGGCGATAACTGCAATATGATTACATTATTAATGTAAACAAAGGTCACGCAGTGTATATGCAGCAATGTTGACATCTTAAAATGCCCATTTCACGCTAAAAGTTTTTGAAATTGACTAACACATTCTCACTTGAAGGACCTATGAACATACCTGTTTGCTCGCAGGCTGCAATTTTTCGGTTAAATCTAATTCATACTCCTGAACTTGGTTAGTTCCTGCTTTTGTCATGGAGCTCTGTTTAACTGGAGAAGGCTGGATGGGAAATTACAAATGAAGATTAATCAATGACAAAAATTAACCAGACACATATTTTACAAATTAATTATGACCTATAAGGCCGAACCATAGTCGGCCTCCAAAAAAAATGTTTCCTACCAAAAATTTGGTCATGACATCACCAAATATTTGCCATCGAACTTAAAGTATGACCGGGTAGCAAACATTTGGTCCAATGTATATGGCAAATGGCAATTCAATAACATATGCAATCTAGCGCAAACTTTTATTTGGTCTCAACTCGGTGTTGAAGTTATTTTGTTTTGAGTCACTTGTCATTTTAACGTCACGACCAAATGTTTCGTAGCGAAAATTTTTTGTTTGGAGGCCGACTATGGTTTGGGCCATAGAGTAGGGATTTTCAGCTTGCAGCATCATGGAAAATGTTTTCACCTCAGTTCAAACAAGGGACCCCTAGACTTTGATCATAGATGCATATATAGTCACCTTCTGAATTGAGACAGAAAAGCATGTGGGTTAACTGAACACAGCACAACTTCAGAAGACACAAAGCATGTCATATGTATGCACCTCGTGCAATTGTGTTTATGGTGCGTGTGTAAGTGGAATTAACCACAATTCCCGCCTATTTAGTGATCAACAAAGTATATGTTCCCCAACAGCAAGCATCCAAATAGGTGCCACCAGGTGGTGATTTCATCTGCGTATATAAACCCTGAAAGATGTACTTTAACATGGCATAGTTTCACGATTTTTAATATTGAAATTTTGTAACGTTAACACTTTTATCTGTGTGCACAAGATTTTTTATCCATTTGTGTACAATACGGGCTCCTGGATTTTATTTGGTTTAGAAACCATGTTTCTGGCAAACCTTTTGTGACCCGCCATATCAAAAGATACCTTAAGGGTCTCAAAATCAAAACTAATATTTTGATCTCATCTGAAAGCTGAGATGTTAAGCTTTAAAATTACACCTTAATTTTGTTTATTGGATGCGCTTGGTTACAAAGTTACATCCAAATTGGTAAAAGGCATGCAGGCTGATTTGGAAAATTATAGTTCTGAGAAAATCAGGGTTTTTGTTCCAAGTAAAACCTTCAATGGAGAGATGATTTTTATCTTGTTTTATTAACACATTTTTCAATGTTTTGGATGTTGTAACCTGATTAATATTGTAGAAGACACTTGAAATGTAACATTTCTGATTAAATAGGGGCCAAAACATACTCGGCCGTCAAACAAAATTCTCGCCACCAAACATTTGGTAATGGTCAAAATGAGGATTGACTTCAAATAAAATAACTTCAATACAGAGTTGAGACCAAATAAAATTTTGCGCTAAATTGCACATGTGTTGAATTGCCATATGCATTGCCTGAAATGTTTGTTACCGGTTTATACTTTAAATTCGATCACAAATATTTGGTGACGTCACAACCAAATATTTGGTAGGGAAAATTTTGTTTGGAGGCTGACTATGGTTCGGCCTTTAGAAACACTAGTTCTAGTTTGACATTAACAATTATCATACAGTCATATGAAGTGAGCGAATCAAATTGGTATTGATATTTATATCAAGTATCAAATTAGATTCGAACATAAAAGATGATAACATTTTTAAAAAATATAAAAATCATTCCAACTCTACCATTTTTTGTGTCTACAGCTATGCATTTTTGCATATTTGTACCGTGAGAGAGGTAGGTTCATAAAAGTAAAATATCCCCAGAAACTACAAATTAGAAAAATTCAAACTATGCATGACATGACTGGAAAAATGAGAGAAACACATTTCCAAAACTGTCTACTACAGTTTTTGCATTTGTAGTCTTGAAATGGCAGCTATTTTAAGGGAAAATGACTAGTTTTTCTATGCAACTAATTTTACAATATGAAAATGTATTTTTATGGGTGGCACAAGTAGTCCCCCTCCGAGGCCCTACACCCATAGATTGTCTCCGGGGGGGGGGGGGGAGTACTTAGTACAAAAGTGATCACGGGGATGCCCGCAAACTTTGGTAGCAAAATCAGGCTGTCTGGTATGCCAATGGGGGTCCTTTTTCTTTGCAAAATGTGGTATTTTGATGGATATGTTTTTTAAAATTTTCTAAAATTTGCCCCTAAATGGTGCAAATTTTTGGGTTTTTTTCTAAATTTCAAACAAAAATCAAGAAATTTGTATTAAATTAGGAAAATTTCAATTTTTGCTTAACTTTCGACCCAAAATTTAGGGAATTTGGTATATGGATGGGTCCCTTTTTCTTGAAAATTGGTATAAACATGGGTGGTACTTCAAATTTTTCAGCAGCACACCCCTACCAAAACCAAACTTTAGTACCCCCCCTCCCTTCCCCGAGATTGTCTCACCTGTGCTACGTTTCTGAACTTCTTGATGCCTACTCCTACAGCTGGTGGTGGGCTCTCGTCCATCCGTACTGCTTTTGGTAACTTCTTGCCAACCCTTACTACTGCTGATGGGTCCTTGTTTTCACCTTTTTCCGTTTGTTTTATTTCTTCAATGTGGATACTGGCATTTGTTATGTATTTTGTCTGTATCTGTAAGGCATCAAGCTGTTTAGAGGTGTTGTCATCCTTTTTCTTGGAGCTACCTGCCGATTCCTGCCCGGCTTGGAATCGCTCTACTTTTGGAGGTGTTGGACGAAGGCTTCCCTCTCGTAGTCTTGGATGAATCGAGTCGATCTTAACCTGATTTAGAAACAATAGTAAAACTATTTTGAATGATTCAACTCAAACATATATATTCGCATATTCACTTAACCGATTAGGAATGAATGAATGAATGAATTCAACTCAAACATATATATTCGCTTAACCGATTAGGGATTAATTAATTAATTAATTTATTTATTTATTTATTCATTAATTCATTAATTTATTAATTTATCTATCTATCTATCTATTTATTTATCTATCTATCTATTTATTTATTTAACCCAAGTAGTGCAATTGCATTAAATTGAAGGGACGTCTCAATGATGTGAAAGACAGAATAATGGAAAGAATTTTTGATTTTAGATGCAGGAGACCGAAATGCTCAGAGAAAACCTGCTAGGACAATCATGGATCGACAACCAAATTCACGTACAACCTACAATCTTGGCCAAAATAGTAATGTTGTTAAGTAATTCATCTTAAAGAACGTGGTGTGCACATGCATTTGTCACAACATTGGATGGCGGGGAGGGAGGTCCTGGGAGGGAGAGAAACTGCATCCTCAAAATCTTTGACCCCACACTCCATTGCACTCATAGCTATTTCATTGTCATTAAAGTGTCCCAAGTATTTTTGGCCAAGATTTTATAGTAAACTGGAAAAATCACCTATTAGATTTACTAAAATGATAATAACTTGAAAACGAAACAAGCGATGGTCTTGGATGTTTTCAGAGAATACTTGATAGACAAAGATACTTGTTAGACAAAGGCCTTTAAAATATGTTACTTAATTGAAACAGATATCGAACTGTCATTAGACTGTCTAAAAATCACACAAATTTGAAGATTTATTCGTATGAAATGAACTTTTTTCTTAAATATGCCATATTTAAGGTATATGAAGAAGAAGAAATTACGCTTCCAAGAATGTGTAGTTTTTGAACTTTTTCTTAATCATTTCATGTATATAAGCCCTACGTCAGTTTCACAACACTAAGACCTATACTCATCCTTAATTTCATCATCATTGGAATGCCAGCTATTACTTGTTTGTCTTCAAATATCAATTCAAAACTCAAATTCACGCTTCGCGCTCGGCCTTGTATATATTTTTAAATATTTGTGTTTGGTGTATAATCATTTATCACTTACCTTTCTTTTCAAAGACTTCTTCTTTGCTCCATTTGGCAATTGAATCTCACTGTCTGTATTTGGTGTAACTTCTGTAACCCTCTTCTTCTTTAGATCATGTTTTTTCTTCTTCCTGTAACCTTCCAGTCCAGATGGAATCTTAGACCACTTCTTCTTTCTAGCCTGATTATCTTCAGAGCCTTCGATTTTGTCCGATGGAACATGATTACTTTTACAGACAATATCAGAAGCATGGTTTGGATCTTTTGACTGCAAGCTCGCAATATTCCCATCAGGGGACAAATTTTCCGATGTAAGTTTTATATCAGGACGAATACCGCTAGGTATGCTACCATCCATCTGATCTTTGCTAGAGTTCACCCAAGCTTTGTCGATCGCAGAAACTGCACTGCATGCATCATCTTTCAATAATCCAACCTCAGCCTGAAGTTGGGATTTTCCACTTTGTTGTTCGTTCATCACCTGCTTATCACTATTACAACTGCCTCCTTCTTCAGAATAAACAATTGCTTTTGATTTCTCTGAGACTGTTGAAGCTTTGAAACATGGATATGGGGTTGAATGGCTCAAAGGAGCCCATTCCCGATGACCTTCCAAATACTGCTGCATAGAGCTACTGGATCCTAAAAGTTCACGGGCTTGAAATTTATCTATAGGAATGTCAGCTTGATGCTTTCCACCCTCACCATGTCCAATATTCTGACTTCCTTCTGTTATCTTCTCCTTTTGCATTCTCTCTTTATCATTTCTATCCTCTGAAAAATCCAAGTTTGTAAGCTTAGCTTTTACCTGATTTTCAAATTCCTGTTCAAATGAAAGCCTCTTTGGTACATAAGAGGAACAACAGCTTGACAGGGAAGATTCTCTTTTTGGTGTCGGAAGCCCATCATGAATCAACTGGGGTGTTGAAGTTTCTTTCAATAAACCCATTGCTCCTTGTTGCACAGGCTCATTGTTTTCAGAATTTTGTTTGCTCTCTGTGTATATATTTTCATCTACAAGACCCACAGCCTCTTGTTGCATGGATACATTCTTTCCAGAGGTTTGGTGGCCCTGTGTACATCTATTTTCATTTAAAAGACACATGGTTCCTTGTTGCAAAGGCTCATCACTTTCAGAGTTTTGTTGACTCTCCTTAGGTTGATTTCTTTTAATAAGACTTGTAACTTCTTCTTGTACAGACTCAATATTTTCAGAGTTTTGCTGGTTATCTGTTGGTCTATTTTCACATAGAAGACACTTTGCTCCTTGTTGTATAGACTCATCATTTTCAGAGTTTTGTTGACTCTCCTTAGGTTGATTTTTATTTCCATGACCTATAACATCTTGTTGTATAAACTCAATATTTTCAGAGTTTTGTTGGTTATCTGTTGGTCTATTTTCATTTGGAAAACACTTTGCTCCTTGTTGCTGAGACTCATTATTTGTAGAATTTTGTTGGCTCTCAGTACGTCTATTATCATTCTCATCAATTCCGTCTAGCTTGTCAAGAGAATCGTCCGCTGGTAGGACTTCATCGCAGAGAAGAGATGGCGATGCCTTCATGTCCCTTTTTCTCATATTATACCGCCTGACCAAATATACATCCTTCTTTGTTGGTTCATCAGTATTTTCATCATCGGAATACTGCGATGACCCAGCACTGAAAAACTCTAGATCATTTCGGATTGGATCACCATCTGTAGTTGAACCATCATCGCTGTCACACCACGATGCTTTTTCACTTGAATCACTAGGAAGATCTAAAAGGTTTAATTCTTTCTCCTGTGTGTCAAAGTTCATTTCCAATGAGGTGCTTAGTTTATTAACACTCAAGGGATTAGATGTGCTATTTCTCTCACTTTGAGGATCAACATCAACACCTTTTATCTCAACCCCCACTGCATCAGTTTGAGAATCAACATCAACTCCTTTTAGCAAAATATCATCCTTAATATTGGCAACAGTGTTAGATATGTTAGTCTCATCTGTAAAACCAACACCGCATGTTTTATCAATATCCTTCTTCCGATGGTTGCTATCGACCTGTTTTTGTTCAACTCCTATGACATCAATTTCACCTTCTTCTGACCTACTCTCAACATCGCTTTGAACATCTTCCTTTCTGGTCAAACCTGTGCCACCAGGTTTTCCTGTAACTTCTTTGTCACTTTCATTTGTATGAGATGACCTCTGACCTGTTGGTGAACTCATAACTACTTTAGCCCTCTTTTTGCTCTTCTTGGAAAACTTTTTACTTTTTGGTGTTGACAATCTCACAATTCCTTTCTGGCTGACTCGAGACACATTCATGACTCTTGCATGAGCCTTCAATGCCCTTCCTCCTTTCAATCTTGACTCAGATTGCTCTTCTAATTTCTCAGATTCCTTCTGCTGCTTAACAGCTCTGCCTGATTTTGCATCTTCCTCAAACACTTGTTCCACACCATGATTCGATACCTTCACCCTTGACATCTCACTGTCACACAGTTTGCTATTTTGACTTAGCTCAGCATTCTCTTTTCTACAACCATTTGCTGCAATCTGTCCATCAATATCCTTCCCACCACGCTGTTCACAAAGACTTGGTACTTCAACAAGAAGACCATCTTTAGTACCTTCATTCATATGACCTTCTTCAATCTCTACCAAGTTTGGCTGACACGATTCCTTGGCTATAGTTCCTTCATCTTTCAAACCCCTCATGTCCGACTGATTCTCGTTTTGTGCTCTTTTATTGTAAATCTTCTCCACCACACCTAAGATAGTACTTCCATTTGCACTGATATTTGCTACAGATTTCTTCCCGCTTGTGTTCCCGGATTGTTCCACAACACCTCTCCCAGCATTGTGCCTCTGATATTCATTGCTGGAGCTTGTGGCACTTTCCTCTACAATTACTTCTGTAGAAACTTTTTCTAAAGTAGTGTCTATTATCTTGTCATTATTTTCAAATACTAGCTTTGTCTCAACAATGCCTTGAGCTACATGATCTCTTATCTCACATCCAATCAGTTGCTGATCTTCACTTTTACTTAATCCAGTTAATTTACTTTTCTTAGGTCTCCTTTTTCGTTTCTTATTTTTAGTAGATTTCTTTGATGTTTTCTTTCCATCAACTTCATCATCTTCTGACTCATTTTTATTATTCTCCTCCTTAATCAGTGTTGTCATGGCAACCTCTTCTGGTAGAAGGTTTACATCTCTTGAATTGGATGCAGCTGCTTCTTCACAATGACTTTCCATACGTTGTCCTTCATCCAGCTTCCTAGTATGATTTTCCAAGAATGTTTCTTTCGGCTTCATAACTTTCACCTCAACCCCAGATAGCTTACTTTTCTTGGACTTCTTCGTTGCCTTGACATCTCTTCTGACAGTGCCCTGTCTAGTCACACTGCAAGGCAGATCTTCAATCAACTCGTCGTTATCACCTTCCGTTTTTTCATTCAACTGCCGTATTTTCTTTGCACCAATGGCTTTGTTGGCATCATATGACTCCTTGGTTTCAGTCTCAACAACTCCATAACTTAAATTTCCATCATCAAGCACCTCACCATCTTTCTTATCAGTCATAGTTTTATCTTCTTTCAAACAAAGCTTTCCATTTCCTTGGTTCTGTTTAAGTGTCCCATCGTCATCATGGAATTTACACATATCCTCACTAGAAGACTTCTTTACTTTTGAGCAAACCTTCCCCTCAGCATTAGCATCTTCTCTGTGCATGAGTTTAGACATCTTGGTACACAATTCATCATCATCATCCTTCTGAGACCTGTTTCGCTTCTTTCCTTGATGACCGCCTTTCTTACTCTTCTCTTTGGGCTGCTTCCCTTTTCCTTTTTTTGATCGGTTGTCCTTTCCTTTCGATTTCTCAGGTGAGCTGTGAAATGTTTTCCGGCTGGTGCAGGGTGACTCTCTTTTCTCTTTGAGGGCCTGCTTTTTAAGTGGTTTTGTAGATGGTTCATTATCTTTATTTGGAGTTGGCAAGTCATTATCTATAATGGGTAAACAAAACAACAAAGAAGTGTGATGTTGATTATTTATGACACATTTTAAGATTGTCAAAAAAGAATGTAACTTCGGTGAAAATCACTAACTTTAAATATTGCTAAATTATAAAGCAACAATATTTGTGGCTGTCCAACCCGTACGAGCCGTAAATGACAGAAACATCATTTTGCACTACAGGTGAAAATATACATGTCAAGGTCGTAATTTGCCGAAATTGATTTTTTGACAAATTACAACAAAATACCAGTAAGTTTCATTTCAAAAAAATGATAGGAAATATGAAATAAATCTGCATATTTTTAAGACAATCAACAGAAAATATACAGCTTACTGATCTTTAAACGCATTTATCTCAGTTATACTTTTTTTTACTCCCTAGCATAACTTGACTTCTGGAAATCAAGTGAAGTTTATTGAGGTGTCATTTTAAACAATATAACATGGTCTTTGCAAATATTTAAAAAAGTTAAAATGACAAGAGGCTGCATTTACGGCTGGTTTGGGATGGACGGT
>JXSR01S000308.1:0-21178 GCA_000969725.1 Ophiothrix spiculata
GGATATAAATAAAGAGTTAGAAATAACATAAAATGACAACATTTGTTTGATTTATTGTCTCAATCATTAAACCACACCACAAAAGAACAAAAATAAAAAACATAAAAAAGATCAATATTTTTCAAATATTAAGCAATGATTAAAAAAATTGAAAAAATGGACGTAAGACACTGTTGAACCAAGCAATATGGTTGTATTTTTTCATTATTTGGTAATATTTTAACTATACTTTTAATAGTTGTAAGGTACATTATTATAATAATTTGTAAAAGGTGCACTCAGTGAAATCATGTTTCAGAGTGTAGCTTTTTCTCCTTTCTTCTTTGCTGTATTTCATGCTTTAAGTCATCTGATGAAGAACGAAATGCACACTATTTCTCTCATAATTTACAAAAAACATTTACTTTTTGCGTATGAACATAGAGTTTAGGTGCAGGTGCTATCCTCATACCACAATCGATTTCGTCAGCATAATTGATAACACAATCCTTGAATCCGTTGCACTCAGCATCAGAATCTACACAGAAACCTGCTCCGCAATGAAAGGCATCTGCATTGCAAATATCTGTAACAAGGAAGAATGAAAGCACCAGAGACATCATATGTACATTAATCAGTCGCTCACACCATCCGTATTGAAATTGAACGATGAGCAATGCAAGACGGAATTAACAGCATAAAGTTATACTCACTGCTAATATTACTGGCCTGTTGAATTACAAGCTGAAATCCTTTGAAACTGATGTATTCCTCCGTAACCATCTGAATCCAGATATGAGACCTGTTAACAGACAGTGTCTGCAGTTTGGTTGTTCCGGACAATGTTGCTATTTGTGAAGACTCTGAGGAAGGGTCGTAACCAATGCCAAAGGTGACGTAGTCAAAAGTAGCTTCCAATTCGAAGTCAATGATATCGATTACAAGATTTGTATTGTCTGTACCATAAATATTCCACAAACAATTTAAGTTTGGTTCATAGTAGTTGGGATAGCTGGGAGATGATAGAGTGATGTCATCTTCAAATCCATGAATGTAATAAATGGGAGCACCACATATTCCTGAAAAATAAAAATTTGAATTATCAATTTTAAAAGAAATATCGGTATTCACCTACTAAGTTTATTAATAGGGGAATTATGATTATATTCAAACAACACGAAAATGTAGTTATCATGCATTTGAACCTTCCAACTATCAAAGCATATCCGCATTTGAACCTACCGCATATGTTCTCATCCCAGCCATCAGGACACATCTTCTTCTTGTCACAGATTTGATGAGGAAATAAGCACATCAAGCCGTTAGGAATGTTGCAAGAAAGCTCACTATAGTCACAGGGAGCTGTGAGTGGTGACCAGAAATATCAATGAAACGGAAGTTAACTTTAAGCACATCTCATCAGTCCTCCTCCTCCTCCCCGCAACTGCCTCCTCCTCGTCCACCTCCTCCTTGTCTTCCTCCTCCTCCTCGCCATCGTTGTCCTACTCGTCCTCGTCCTCGTCCTCCTCCTCGTCCTCCTCCTCTTCCTCCTCCTCCTCCTCCTCCTCCTCATCATCATCATCCTCATCCTCCCCTGTAGCATCATCATCATCTCAGTACTTTACCAGTATCATGTTTTCGTGAATATTCAATTTCGACATAAAAACCAATATTCTTTTCATTGATTGTCATCGAAGAATGAAACATAATCCAGATGGAAGAGTCGTTAACGACAAATGAATTGGGATACTCCGTTCCCCACAGACGAAACAGCAAAGACGAATTATCTGCAGCACCTCCAAGGCCGATGTCTAAGTACTCAAGGGTGTGTTCGTACAACCAAGAACTGATTGTGAACTCTAGAAATCGGATGGTTATTTGCCCATCATATTGAGATGATATAACCCACGTGCAATCAACATTTACTGGATAGAGTTCGGGATAGCCGGGTGATGCAAGTTCTAGAGTTTGGTTTTCAAATAAGGAGTATCTGTCGAATCCACATATGTCTATATGATGTAATATCCAGGGAATGAAATAAAACACATAAAAGAATTAGTTCCTACCATACATAAGGAGGATATCTGTAACAAGGAAGAATGAAAGCACCTAGTAGTTTCATGTTTCATAGAATAAACATTCTAGCTTTTATTAACTGAATTATGAGAATGAAGGATATAAATAAAGAGTTAGGAATATCATAAAATGACAACATTTGTTTGATTATTTTATTGTCTCAATCATTAAACCTCACAGAGTCGAAGGAACAAAAATAAAAAACATAAAATAATTAGTTCCAACCATACTTAAGAAGTGGGGGGGGGGGGGGAATCCAGACTGTACATTCCACACGGCATCTGAAGCTCACATAAGGGTATTCGGTTCCCGCCAAAATGAACTTTGGTGTAGAGATTCGGCTCTCCGATGGCTTTAATTTAAACTATTTTCTTTCGTTACGAAATTGTGATACTTAATATATCTGACATTGGTACGTCATTTAGAACCTTTTATTCAAAAAGCGGCACATCAGAATAACACTGGCGTCTGTTGTCTGTACGCTCCTTGCTGTATAATTCCGGCAGGAAAATAATTAGCAGGAGAATAACATTATCTATAGTAGAAACATATCTTACCGCAATTTTGTTCATCAGATCCATCTAGACACTGAGGGTAGTTGTCGCATACTTCGGATGACCTTAAACAACCAGTCCCACAGTCAAATTCATTGTCACCACATGACTCTGAAATAATATCAAATCATAGCATTGTCACTGCAATATTATGAATATCGTAAGGGTAAATATGTACTATCCATCTGCTCAGGAAAATGAGAATCCCAACTTTAGATTGTTTAATCATGAAAGAGAAATAGTTCCACTGCATTTGTGGGGACTCGAACCATGTCTTATGGCGCTGGTTAGCCATGCATTACGAAGCGAGGGAAATAAAGCTGAGATAACTAAGCAGCGTTGAGATTGTCAACTGAAATCTAAACAGTAAACATTCGAATGCAGTATTTTTATTTTTATTTATGAAAATTGCAATTTTTGCCACAATGGAATGCTCAATTTGCAAGTAAATTATACGAATGCTAATATTAGACAAAATGAAGATAATGAAGGCATTAAAAAACAGGCAATTTAAAGTTCAAACGGGGAGATCTCAGAGTCAGAGTTTTTCTGGCAATGCTTATTTCATTATCATTCAAAATCCACACCACATATTTCTACAATATTATTTGTAATTCAACAAGAAGTATCAAGCCTACAATCTGTCAAAATATGAAAATAACCGAACATCATGAAATTATGAGGTTTCGGCGAAAAGGCGTTAGCTTTTTGAAAGTAGCCTGTTGACGCCATTTTGACCTTGTTCATGGAGTGAAATCACTACTAAAGGTTCATGTAAAAATAGAGATTTTGTTCATATGTACAAAAATTTATGATATTCTGACATGTGTAAGTAAGCAACAATTACAGTAAACATGACGTTCCGCTGTCTCGCTCGCGAAAAAGAGCTGTAGCCCTAAAAGTGAAGATTCATACGTAGTGGTAAAAACTAAAATTGGTAATGGATTAGACTTTGCACTACAGAAATTCAAGTACCTCAGGAGTAGACTCACCAGGAATACACTGTATGCAGCGCCCCAAGGAGCATTCGCACAGGGGACCAACGGCTTAACGTGACTATCCGAACCACGGAACAATTAGAGTAATGTTTCTTGCCCAAAGAAACAAGGAGACGTAAACCTGCATGGCCCGGGGCTCGAACCCACAACCTCTGTATTACGAGACCCGTGCTCTTTACCGCTCGGCCAAACTCCCCTCTACTCTCAGATGTTCAACATCCGTCGTCAACTGATATTCTGCTGTTTTCTTTTTCCTGTCGGTGACGTCAGGGGATGATATCCTGTTTGGGACGTCATTTATCACCCTCTTACGTTACCATCAAGAAGAAGAATACAGCAGAACATCAATTGACCACGGATGTTGAACATCTGAAAGTACTCTTGAGGTACGTAAATGTGGTAGTGAAGAAGTCTAGTCTATCACCAATTTCATGAATATATTCTTTTTCATTTTTAAACCTCGAGTCTTTAGCTTATTTATGCACATCTTCCACAAACATAAAAACACATATACAGGGTCATAAGACATATATATTTATTATCGACATTTGAAAACATGAATATATTAAAATATGTAAATACTAGGTATGGTATACTGTAATGCTACTACAAACACAAGAATAGCAACAACTACATTAAACAACAGCAACAACAACAACAACAACGCCCTTATTTGACGTTGTTGAAGATGTCAAATACCGTAAAAGTATTCCGAGCGTACGGAGATATAAAATCCAAAACCAGAAAACTTCCAATCTGATCTAAACCGGATCCAGAGGGTTGATGAATTGAAGGTTATCCACGTAGGTGCTCTGCTTCCTGTAAACTCCATTGCATGTGAGCTGGTGTTATGGCCTAATCCGATGTACAGGTAATCATGCTCGAACTCAATGAACAGAAGAGAAAAATGCACCGTGATGAAGGATCTTCCGCCAGTAGCTGCTAGGAACCACAAACAATCAGCATTTCTTGCATACAGTGCAGTGCCAGCTATAGACGTTTGAATGATTTGCCATTCACCTGAAATGTTCATGTAGCTGGGCTCACAGAAATCTGTAAAAATAAACAATGGTACTGACTACTACCCAGGTCGAATTTATAATTTCATCAAAAACGTTACCTTTCAAGTGTATTCTATCATATTAATCAGGTTCCAACATCCAAAACCTAAGACAAATGTTTTAAAAACCGTGATAAAAATCCTTTTCCATTTAAGTTTTACCAGTACAGAAACCTTAAACTCGATTTTCTCAGAACTATAGTTTTCTGAATCAGCCCGATGCCTTTTACCAATTTGGATGTAACTTTGCAATCGAACATCCAATAACCAAAAGCAATGTGTCATTTTAAAGCTTAATTTATAATCATTCAGATGAGACCAAGGTACCTTTCGATATGACGGGGCACAAATTAAGTACTTCAGGAGGTGAAAATGTGTTGGTTCTTTATTGGCTCTGCAATACATCTTGATACGAAAGCATTAGCATATTCTGTCTACGAGAACTATGCTCCAGGAACAGTATGATAATTATGCGACTGATTTACTTTATAGCAAAGAGCACAACTTTTTCGGTTACATCTCTTAGATCAATAGAATATTTTGCATAAAAAGTGTTGGCACTTTTGCTATACATACATCTCAATGATTTTCGAAGATTTCTCATGCCTCTCCAGTCATTGTTGATCAAAATACAAGTGTTATGCATATGGAAAAGAGGGGTGATTTATTTTATCATCTTTGATAAATGAAAGCCAATTCACCATTACTTGATCTGATTGCTGCTCCTGTAAAACTGCTGGATGGAGTCAAAAGAGCTCGTTTCTTCCAGCGAATTGGTTGTAGTTGAAACCGCAACTATAATAATCCTGTTTTCAGGAAGGGCAAACATTTTTCTTTCATGACATTTCATGCAGTTGTATATCTGCAGAAGAAGCCCCTAATCGGTGGTCTATTTTGGAACAATCTTTGCATGTTCTATTATGCAGTAGTCTGTAAAGTACCCGATATACGAGTATCATGTGTAACTGATTATATTACCACTGTTACAGGCCCCTGAAAATGTAATTTATTATTATAAAATTTTATTGCGTAAAGCAGTATCATAAGTCAGACATAATATGTGAGTGGCCAATCTGTTGTGCACAAGATGATTTTAATGATAAACATGTTTACTACAACACAAAAGGGCTAATAGGAAGTGGTACCTACTTGAGTAATAATAGCTCTTTTGTTTAGCTGTCAATCATGTATGTGGTGTGTTGGAGAGTGCTATTGTGTGATAAATGTAAACAACAACTGTATGTTTGACTGTTACCATGGTTACATGGGGAATCCCCAAATACTCATGAATGGAGATTGGCCTGGAATGTTCTGTGTTATGTTGGCTATAATGATGATGAAATATTTATTGTATTTGCTAGAATGGTGTGGAAAAAAGAGTGTTTTCAAGATAAAGTTATAATAGTATAAAAGGAGATGCATTTATATATTTGGGGTCAGTCAGCTTTGAAGTTAGCTATTACAGAATGAGCTTTTTGGATTAAGATATTTTGGAGGAGATAAAAGCAGATTGGATGAGAGTATATGATATTTTGCTGCCTTTTTGGAGCACTTTTATGGATAGCTGTTATAGTGGAGAAGTTTAGTTGCTGGATCGTGAATCGATTTCATATTAACTGTGGACAAGGAGTTTGAGATTGCAAGAAGACGACTTTTATATTGACTGATATTGAACATTATTCGGAAGGAGTTATCGGACATTTTGTACCGTTTTGGATCTGGATTTGTGGACATTTGTACAGATGTCATAAAGGACTTTACCGTGGAATATTATTAGCTAACTTGTTCAGAGGTCGGAAGTCACTCGTGAGTAAACAAAATCTGTACATAAGATATATTTACACTGTTTATTTACTTGTATACTAAATAAATTGTTTGTTTTAATATTCTGTTGATAAAATCTTGTCTTACAGTGTATTTATTCTTGCTTTGCTTTTAGCTCGAACCCGAAAGGTTAATTCTGACCTTGATCCTTGTTTTGGGTCGTAACACCACGTTGTGCGCAGGTTACGTTGTGAAGTCACCTGCGCACAATGTAATTAAATGGTTGATTGCGCATATTGGGTACTCTCCAGACTGCATTATGGGATATGCGGAAGTAGACTATAGTCTCATTTCTTACCACATTCGTATTCGTCATAGCCATCAACACACTCTACGTGTTTATTACAAACTTGACTCGGGGCAAGACATCCGTAGCCGTAGTAACAAGAAAACTCATCATCACTGCAAATGTCTGAAAACAATCAAAATATCACCCGTCATTCATAAAATCGGTTCAAGTAAAGACGTGCAAATTATTCACTATTGTTCAAATGGAGGGTTTTATTAAAGAAAGACACGATGGACACAGAATAGTTTCATGAATATGGACCCTGGACTAAAAAACAGCGTTCATAATTTTTGAACATTATCGAGCGATAAAAAGAACGGAGTACATTTTTTATTTTCGAAAATACGTAATGCATTTTTGCCGATGAGTAAAAAACGATGACCGCCTGTTAACCACCTGTTAACCAATCAAATGACAAGAACCCTTGTATGAGTTATATAATTTTAAACTTTTTACTATCTTGGAGAGTTGTAAATAAGAGCTATCATATGAAAGACCAAATAAGACTACAAAAAAATGGTTGTTGCACAATCCCTTGTGGGAGGTGATTTATTAGATTCGGCTTTTACTATGAAGAGGCTTAGAATCGTATGCAAGGAGATGTCTTAAAATGGATACGATGTCATAATCATCTTTAACTCTACATTTAGATCAATATTTGAGTAATTGAATTTAGAATGTACATACCGCAATAGTTTTCATCGGAACCATCGTAGCATTGATACTGGTTATCACATAGAAGAGATGGATGCAGACACCCATAGCCGGAATGACACTGGAACTCTCTGTCACGGCAAGGAACTGAAGAAAACACCAATGGGTGAGTATATTGTGGCTACTGATGAACGCGAAAGTGTATGAGAAGATAAGTTAATTGGGAAAATTTGCATTTGCAGGTCGGAGGTGCCCATCATTGTTTCCAAACGATTGCGTCAGACTCTATCATTACAAGTCATTAATATTCATAAACAAGTCATGCCTAGTCACCATGGTCACTGGTCGACCATAATGTGTCTTCCCAGTTCTTGGTTTCTACTACTTAGTTAGAATGAGGAGAATGAAACAAATAGTACAGAGTAACAACGGAGAACAACACCTACCGCATGTAAAACTTGTACTTGCTGCTTGAAGTTGGAATGTGCACCCTTTATGAACGAAGATAACAACACCAATCATGCACTGGAATATGCTCAAGACTGTGTTTGTATCTAAGAATGATCAGAAATTTACACACTGTTTGAAATATACATACATACCTGCTGTTTGGCTTGATTGCAACGAAATCAAGAATCCTGCATCTCTATTATTTGAATCAGACATGAAAGTCATCCAAGCAAGAGATGAGTTAATCGTCAGCAAAGTTGGTTCCCAGTCCCCGCTTAGATGTAACACGACCGAATCGGATGCTATACTGTGACCATAGCCAACAGCGAAGAAATCTTTGTTGGTTTCCGTTTTGAAGTATATGAATGTCAGTATAATGAAATTGCCATCGCCTGATATGAACCAGCGGCAATTCAAGTTGTTGGCGTAAGCATATGGGTAGGTCGGATAAGACGTGTGATTCACTGTGCCATTGACTGGTAACTGGATTTGACTATTTCCGCAAAAATCTACAGAGTAGCAAAATTTATCCAATGAACAATGTATAATTAATAATGTGAACCGAAATACTAGCGCTAGAAGTTGCGGTATCTTTTGAACCATTTCAAAAGCTCATGGCCTGCAGTAGGGCTGGTAAGTAACCACTTTAAAATAAAAAATGGTTTGCATTGAAAATGATCTCTATATAGATGATCTAATTACAACGTATCAAATCACAGACTTTAACGACATCAAAACCCACACCTTTTTTCCAGTTTCTCTGATTAGGATTGCAATCCGGTAAGAAATAGCAACACTACATCATCTCAAAACGCTTTATATTCCATGACTTGACACATACCTTCATCTGGACACGTCGTAGCGCTCTTATTTAGATTCACAAGCCTGAATTACCGCACGTAACTTCCCCTGGAATGTCATGGCACGGTTATCCAGCATCACAAGTAAAACTTACCAAACGTAACTTTATATGAACTATTGTTGGATTGTTCTTCGGCATCACAAGTAAGACTACCACACGTAGCTTCATATGAACCGTCGTTGGACTGTTCTTCAACATCACAAGTAAAACTGACCACACGTAGTTTCATCTGAACCGTCGTTGCGTTGGACTGTTCGTCAGCATTACAAATAAGACTTACCGCTTGTTTTATAATCTGAACCGTCGCTGCTTTTAAGATGCAAATCATTACTTCCCGCACGTATCTTCATCAGAAGCAAGACTTACCACATGTTTCTTCATCTAAACCTCGTCGTTACACCTGTTATTCGGCATCACAAGCACGACTTTCCGCATGTATCTTCAACTCAATTGTCGTAGCACTGTTCTTGGGCATCCTAACCACACGTGTCCTCATCTGAACCGTCGTAGCACTGTTCTTCAGCATTTACATCACAAATAAGACTTACCGCATGTTTCTTCATCTGAACCGTCGTAACACTGCTTTTCGGCATCACAAACAAGACTTTCATCTAAGCAGCCGTACCCCGATCCACATTGGAATTCGTGAGGTTTGCAATCAACTACATTGCATAAATAGATAAAATTGGAAAACGATACTATTTATTATTACGATTGTTGTTGTTGTTGTTATTGAATAAAAGATTCAAAAAGCTCTTAACCTTTGTTCATCCCATCCAACCGTGTAAAAGACATTTATATAATAGACAGTTAATTTCAAGCCTTTAAAATGTTAACCAATAAAAAGTTATAGCTGGGAAAGCTGATTTGCTGATTGTTGTTGTTGTTGTTGAATCAAAGATTCAAAAAGCTCTTAACCTTTGTTCATCCCATCCAACCGTGTAAAAGACCTTTATATAATAGACAGTTAATTTCAAGCCTTTAAAATGTTAACCAACAAACAGTTATAGCTGGGAAAGCTGATTTTAGCTGATATATATAAAATTAGTCAAATAGTCGAACAACCATCAAATACGGTATGTCATTATAAATGTATATGTTTTGAGGCCGGGTATAATACCGTATAAATTATTATAAGAATATAACGCACAAAGATTCTAACCGAAATTGAAAAGAAAATGAATTTAGATATTGCCAAATGTATATATTTCCCCCTTATTTTTTCATGTACTTTAATCTGGTGTTGGATAAAATATATCGAGAGCTACAAAGCTGTACGCACGCAAGAACAATTGAAAACTGTCCTCAAAACATGTCTTTTTAAGGATGCTTTAATACCAGCAATAACTTTTTTGAGCTACTAACGCTACTGAGCTACTAACGCCTTAGAACATTTGTATGATACTGGCTCAAGGACATAAATGTTTTAAGATTTGATTTGATTTGATTTGATTTGAAAGCACCGGATCTTACATATACACTACTAAGAAGAGTCCTAAAATGGTTACATGTATACACATGTATATAGAAAAATGATCAACAAAGATAGATACCTATGTCGAAAATCTATTTTTTTAAATCTTAAGCATGTTCATTTGATATAATTTTAACCCTCGCCCTACCCATGTGAACTTGAATTGACAGGCGTAAAGTTAGGGTGATTTGTTACAGAGTATACGATGGGGTCTTTTCTTTCCATTGATACCAAAATCATGAAAATCCGATAAGTTGTTACGTAATTATGACGTCAGATCCGAAAATTATGTTGAAATCTGATTTTGGGCAAAATGGCCATCGATTCAAAGTTTTGTTGTAAGCAGTTTTTAAACTTAAACGATTTTAAACAGTTTAGATTAATGTTACCCGTGAAAAATAGAATATGATTATTGCAGTATTCTCCAATTTTGATTGACAGGTTCAATATAAATAGCTCATCTGGAGTGGATGGAATACAGGTAAATCTAATTTGCCTAACATATATACTGGAAGAGAGTTCAATTTACATTCATTGGAAACTGTACCAAATTTGGTTAAATATAAAGTCTGATTCCACACGATTAGTTAAAAACTTTTCAAAAGGTTGCACATTAAAATAACACGACCATGTATGCTTTCTATTTTATTGAATTTTAAAAACAAATGCGTTTCCGACATCGGTATCTACCTTTGTTGATAACTCTAAAAATAATGCTGTGATATTGAATTTTTTTTAAATATCTATAGAGGGCTGTAATATAATTTGGGCAAAATTTCATTTCTCCAACTACTATATAGGTATAGGTTTTGCACACGATTATTTTCACGTGTAATCATTTTCGAAACACCTGGTACATAGTAACGGATCAGAAATATAAATTGCAAAAACTATTGGCAATATTCAACAAATCTCAAAACAAATTGCAATGAATTTAAATCGAGTGTTTTCGTAAATTTGAAAGATTTGAAAATGATTGTGCTGCATATCAAATTTATGTGAGAAAAGGTCTGTAGCTGTGGGCGTTAATCTTTGAAACGTTAAGGACACAGAACTCTAGGTCATTTTATTCTGTGGTGAAATTCAAATTACAAACTACTTTATACACTATAGATATTTTAAGAAAAATTATTCAGATGTTTTTGACTTTCCGAAAATTTCTTGTTGTAATTTTTCAAGTCCATTAAGTTACATGTTACTATTAATATCGCGCATATTTACCTCTCTCCTCAATTATTTCTACTTGTAAGAAAAATCCAGGTCGCCCCTTGACAGCATCAGAAGTAAACACTATCCAAATCCGGGGACCGTCAATCACTATTCGATTTGGAAACGTAAATGAGGTCATTTTTGACACAATATTACTCTCACTTTGGTTATCTCCCTTTCCGATATACAGAAAATCGTAATTATTTTCAAGATGAAGGTTAAATATTGTTATGATAAAACTGCTGTCATCGTTTGATGTCTCTATTTTCCACGAGCAGTATTGGTTGTCGGGATAATTCGCCGGATACAACGGCGATGTTAGATACAATGGTATGCCAATAGCAACTTGTAGCAGTTTAAACGCACACGAGTCTAAGATAAAAAAGGTAATGTTATTGAAGTTTGTAACTAGGATAGCAAAGAAGAAATACAACAGTAGTATGACGTCATAGTGACGTCAAAGGTTCAAATATCCCTGAAATGCCTATGTTTGTCACGGACAACGGTGTTTACGTCAATATGGATTCAAATTCTTAAAACTGTTGAGTTTATTTTTGTTTTACTATATAAAGGACAGGTTCAGCAATACAGGAATCTAAAACTACCAACTGATAGATATCGGAGCACTCTAATATTATTCAGAAACCTGTACTTTTTTTTGAAATGATTTATCAGTAACGTCTCAACTTGAACTTGACTTTTCATATTCCCCTCCACAACCTTCGACCTGTCCCCACTCCCCTCCCCGCATCCACTAAACAGACGGGAACAGTAGATATCGGAGCATGTAAAAAATCAAACTTCTGAATTGTTTTGAGTCTATTTTAAAAGGCAGGAAGTTGAAAATATGGAAATGAAAAAAAAACCACACCCCCACACACACCCCACAACCCCACGCACCCCACACACTCCACCCCCACACACAAACATACATCGAAGGTGAGGACGCGATAGGAGTATAAACTTTGAACTTTTAAATATAAACACTTCATAGAATACAGCACAATCAACTCCTTCTCTCTTCCCTTTACGGAAGCCAAGAAGTAACACGAATCTCAAAATTTACGAAAGTAAAATCTCAAAAGTGTACTTTTTTGTTTCTCATTATAGAATAATGTATCTCTTACGACAGTTGAATTCATCATTGGCGTTGAAGCAATCGAGATAGCCATCACATCTGAACGTCTCATTGCCACACCTATCAAAATCACGTGGCTTGGTAAAGCACCATTGAGTACCATTACAAATATTGTCTGAAAATGACAGGAAAGAAATGAAGAAATAAACATTCCCTAAAAAGAGAAACCAACTCTCCCCTTTTTAAAGATGTGTATGCATTTCAATCCCTCTTAATACGTCTACAAGGTTAACCTTTTCACAAATGCATCGCGAGTCCATGGCCGATGGTTTCACGATGTCGGGCCGATGCGTCGCGATGATTTTTTTTTATAAGAACCTGTTTTCCGAGGCATCAAGACATCGCAAAGCATCGGAATAGCATCACTATTGTTATCTAATTTGCTGCGCATCTATACGCTCTCACAATGCGTTCCAGATGCACCGGGAATACATCGGCAGCACAGTGGGACCAAGCACCTAATTAGCAATCTACAATTATAAATAGAACAGACGTTACACGTATCAAATATCTATGTGCAGATTTGAATCGGTACTCGCCGCCATTGTCGCTAATGGAGCGTGAGTTATAGAGGGTTTGCACGACGCGATACGCACCATGCACGCAGACCGTTTCGACGCCATCTTGGTGGAGCGCGGAGTAGTTTGTAATGTAAACAAGACATCAAAATCGCCTGTTACTCGTGATTGACTTCAAATTATGACTTGAAAATTAAACTAAATAAATGTACTGTATATTCTTGTCATCATTAGTTGTGATTTGATGTTTTGATACTGCGAAAGGATTGTAATGTGACGGGACTTTTTATTTGCCGGCCCATGAAAATGGTGTTGTGAGTATGATATGACGTCACGTGCAAACCGTCTATTGTACCTCCGGCATTTTACGACTCCGCGTGCAACACTTCGAGAATCTTTGCAACGGATTAGCGGGAAAATTGGCGTACTGTGATCAGAGCAAGTCGCAATACACGCCCTTGAAACGCAGACACGGTTTGCACGTGGAACAAAATGCACACGCTGTATGCGTCAAGTGAAAATTTACGCAATCTGCCTGGATATTGGGCCAAACTCCGAATATATCCGGAGGTACAATAACTGTGCTTCATGAGCGACACAAGCTGGCGGCGTATCCCGATTCCCCTATAACAATTCCTTAGGTTCAATCTTAAGTTTGGTGATGTCACACGTGAGCAGAGCACACGTAATACTGATCTACATGAAAATCGTTTGCCTTGAAAACATTGATCAATTCGTTCATTTTTCAGCAAAGATAGAAGGAATTGTGCCAATAGAAGTAGGCCTATAATAAACCATGTTACGGTTAATTGTGTACATGAAGGACAACACTCAGGCACACCTTATAATTTCTATTCTTAAAAGCTAGAATTGACTGCTCTCTCAAGGCCGCAAAAGCGATTTCTAATCCCTTTCAAGCAATACGCATATTTTGGGTTTCCCAACCGGAAATCAATTGAAATTTTATTCGCTAAGGCAAAATCTTTTTCTAGTCTAGCTATTGCTTTTTTTTAAATGTCCTTTCCTTACTATCAATTGCTACTTTTATGAATTCGGCCTAAATAATATATAAATTTTGATACGCTTGAGCAAATTCATACAAATAGCATGATTTGCACTATTTGCCAACTTGTTTGAGCTATGTGTTGGAAGGTCAAGGTATGCTAATCTTATTAAAATGATTTCCAAAACTACGAACATGCTCAAGTTCAAGTAAGAATCATGCAGCGTTTGGGGACGTTTTTGACATATAAGAACGACCCATTAATTTAGCTTTAGTAATATATGGGCACATTATTTGAGTACTTTAAATGAGGCAAATGTTCTTGGGTTTAATAATTGAAAGTGGCAAGCACATAGTACTTTTGAAACATCTCATATGTCAAACCAAGTAAAATGGTCCTTTACTTTAATTATTTTGATGCACAATCATAGTTTCGTGTTTTTGCAACTTGCAATCTCACAAAATTATCATTAAAAAAAATGGCAACGACTAAATGAAAATGACTTGAACCTATTGCAAAACCCATGTGAAATGACAAGCTATAGGTGAGATCCCCATGCTCATATCAAAATCAACATCAGAATTTTGCGCTCTTTCTTGCATTAATATTTTCAATTCTTAAAAAAATATCAATATATAAAACCTTTTTATGTCATAATCTATTAAACTGCCCATCTACTGTAACATGGTATGGATTACGCCAATTAGGCTTCCTGACTTTTACATTTGAAAGGAAGTATAAAATGCTGATATATCATGACAAGATTTGAGTGCTTAATGTACCAATAATACATTTCATGATTGATGAATGAAAGTCTAGCAATTAGATAGATAAAATCAAAGTAGGCCTTACTCAAAACACGAAACAAAATAAAGATTACAAGCTACTACTATATTTGTTTCGTTAAAAACGTGATAGCAACAATACGACAACATGCTTTGGTGAATATGGTGGAATTCTTGTGGTATTACATGTTCACAATAAATACATTAACTTTAAAATGCCAAATGACTTGATTTTCGTCATGATAGTCAGCATTTTCATCTTCGACGTCATTAAACTCAAGGACGGCATCATGTACACTCCTCCTCCTCCTCCTCCTCCTCCTCATCATCATCATCATCATCGCCGCCGCCGTCGTCATCGTCATCGTCATTATTATTATGATCGTGATCGTTGTTATTATTATTAGTAGTAGTAGTAAGTACCAGGTGTCCCAAAAAATGGTTACATGTAGAAAAATGACCGTGTGCTAAAACTATGGTAGTTAGGGAAACAAAAGTTTACACAAATAATATTACAGCCCTCTTCTAGATACCTGTAAAATTTTGATATCACAGCGTTATTGGTTTTTGAGTTATCAACAAAGATAGATACCTATGTCAGAAACGCATTTTTTCAAAATTCAACAAAATAATAAACATACGCGTTTTGTGGTATTTTAATGTGCATTTTTTTCTAAATGATCATAATCAGACTTTATATTTATAAACCAAATTTGATACAATTTTAATTGAATAATAATTGAACTCTCTTTTTGTATATCTTTTATGTAAATTACGGATACCTGCATCCCATGCATTCCAGAATGCGTTGTTTATATTGAACCTGTCAATCAAGTTTTGACGCGAAAGTTGATGAATGCGCTTAAAGCACAATCAAATTTTCATGGGTAACATTAATTCTCTAACTGTTTAAACTGCAAATTTGTGTAAATTTTGAAAAAAATTATCTTAAACTTACACGACATGTTTAGATTATAATTTTCTTTATCGTTGTTTATAGTAGCAAAAGTCTAACCGACATTTAGAAATAACAGAAATAGCAACATTTTGAATCGGTTGCCATTTTTGCCCAAAATCAGTTTTCGACATAATTTTCAGACCTATAAAGTTTATGACGTCAAAATTACGTAACAACTAGTCAAATTTTCATGATTTTGGTACCAATGTGAAGAAGAAACTCTACCCTATACTATGGTATGCAACAACCTAACTTTGGACATGTCAATTTCAAGTTTATTTGGGGTTGAACGAGGATTAAACTTACATCAAACGAACATGCTTCCGATTTTGTTGAATTTTGAACAAATGCGTTTATGACATAGGTATCTACTTTTGTTAATGATTCAAAAATTAATAATGCTGTGATATTATAATTTTACGAGTATATAGTTGAGGGTTGTAATACAATGTCTGCAAAGTTTTGTTTATCTAACTGCTATAGTTTTAGCACACGGTCATTTTTCTATATGTAACCATTTTTTGGGACACCTGGTATTATTACCTTTTTGTAAAATTCTTTCAACTGACAACTTGAAACCATTGTGTTGATAAACACGAGAAGTTCTAAAGTCAAGTGTCAGCTCATTCGCAATGACAGCTATTGTTGTGCCAGGTTTAACAAATGTATCAAATGTTACAAGACTATCAGACCAATGTGTAGAGTTTCCTACACGAACAGCCAACAAATCAACGCCATTAAATGTAAGGAAGTGATGAAGAGTAATCTCAAAGATTCCATCAGAGACATTAGTAGATTTGAAAAACCACTGACAATGTACGTTGTCGGGATAATAATTCGGATAGTTAGGACTGCTTATGTTGATTGTCTCTCCTTCTTTTATGTTCAAGTAGTTCATACATTCTGTAGTAAATTAAAAGCAAAACCATGACAATATTGAAAAAAGGTAAGTAAATGGGCATTCTTAATTGCCGTTCCAAAACAAATAGAATTTGTTATGATTTCCCACCAATGTAAACATGTAACCTTGGCCAAATATATGGAATGGTACTAACATAGCCTTTTGATTTAAAGTAGTTATTTCCTTGTTAGATACGAGACCAGACGTCCTTGTAATCAATTAAATATAGCTAACCAGATAGCTAAGTTATATTATTTAAGTCTTTCTTTGTGATGCTCAAGGTACAATGAAGCAATATATTCTATAGGTTTTTCTCTGCTGGTAAATATACGAATTTTTGTAACTGTTAATATAATTTACACAATTCAGTGCAATGGTAATCATGTCTTAAGTAATAAAAACGCACTAATTTAGGGAGTTTTTTTCAATAAGCAACACATATTTTGGCACGTAAATAACAAAACACGTTTGCTTAATCGTTAAGCGCTGGTTACAACCCGTCGTGCGTTTTTTTGTTCGTACGTTTTTTCGAGAGGCCACGTTCTCTACGTTTTTTCAAAAAACGCAGAGAGGACGTAGCAAACGTAGGGAGTTCGTACGTCACGCACGTCGTTCGTACGATGTGCGCACGATGTACGTGCGTTTTCTACAAGTCACACTTGACTGTGGTCGGTGCGTGCATCGTACGTGGCGCACGTCGTCGGTGCTTACAACGTGCGTGCAACGATTGCCATGTGATCGTACGAAGACCGTACTTACACGTACGATGTACTTACTTACACGCACGTTGTACGTGCGTGCAATTGCCTTGAATGTTGTAAAACATGAGGACGATCATGCATTTTCACTAAAATCCTGAGACTTATTTTTAAGTGTCATGGACTTGTTAAAATAGGATTAGAAATATGTCTCAGTTTCAGCTGTATAACGTTGTTTCAAGAGATAGGTTGCAAGGATGACTTTGTCGGATACATCCGAATCAATCCAAACCTCTTCTCTGAGCTACAGCTCAGAGAGACTCCTCGAATTACCAAAAGCATAATAATATTAATTATAAAGTATAAGAAATGCTTCATTTAAAATGCGTTCGATTGAAAAATCGGACTTAAAATAAAATATTTACAGTCATAAAAAGTCATGATCTTCCTATGTTAGTCGTTAATAATACATTTTATGGATAGAGGGAGATACAACAGTGATGTGAACGAAGGCGATGATGGCTTCATGCATGGATCTAGAGGAAGCTGGGACTGGACTAATTGTAAAAGTAGAACACCGACTTGACAGAAGAATTCAGCTATATGCGCTCCTTTCTTTTTTTCTTTTGGCGAGAACAAGCAGTTGATTTTATCTTTTTATGCCTTTTGGAGATAAAATTTTGACAGCTGTATATATCTTGCACAAATCAGTGCAAAATCGGTGCGCAAAACGCACGTTGTAGGTACCGAGCACGTGCCGACTCGGTACGATGAACGTAAGTTCTTGGTGCTCAATGAACTGTTGAACTAGTCGATGACAGAGTAGGCACGGAGCACGTACGTTCAACGTGCGGGGCACGCACGTGCATCGTGCGTCGTCGGTAGAAGACGTGACTGCTGAAAAAAATATCAGACTCAGATAATTCGTACGTTGCACGTGCGTTGCACGTACGATGTTCGTACGATGCACGTGCGTCCATCGTACGTGTGGAAAAAACGTAGCAAGAACGCAGAGAAAGTTCCTCATGGACTAAAACTGCTACGTCGTGTCTGCGTGCTCCAAAATCGGTACCGAGTCAGTACCGAGTCGGTACCGACAACATACGCTTTGCACGATTTTCCTACGTTTTTGCACGCAAACAGCACGTACGTGCACGTACGACGGGTTGTGACCACCGCTTATGCTATGGTCACAATAGTCTTACGGTGCTCGTACGGCGTTCGTACGAATAATTAAGAATGTTTATTTGATTACTTCGTAAACTTTCGTACGAACGTCTTGCGGTGGCCTTACGAAAGAGTGTTTACTCATAATCAGTTCGCAAGGTCGCACACATTTCTTACTGTGTTCGTGCGATATACTTGTGAATTTTCAATCAATAAAGTACAAGAATAAAGTGTGGAAAAGGGGAGACAAGACGAAATAGAGAAGAAAAAAAACACAGAAAGAAAGGGTATTAAGAGAAGGTGTAGAATTAGAGAAAGAAAGAAAAAGAGTAGGGTAAAAGTAATTTTACGGCACAAAATGCCGTCATTACAACACATTCCGCGCTTATGAAAAAAGAGGGGTGACATTGAAATTCCCCTTGGCGCCAGTATCACAAAGCATACCTGCACTCAATACTTTCAACTGCAAGTAAGAATACGATATTCAGCCCTGAAAGTAAAAATCAGTCGTAGTGTCTTTACTCGTTCACATAATAAACATTATAAAACAACATACAATTGCATCTTCTGAGTATTGACGAGCCATTGGTATGTTCACCGACCATGTCAATATCAATTCGGATAAGTATCCGAATTTTAAACAGTGCCGGATTTACCTTTCCAAGGGCCCTGGGCCAGGCCTAAACTGAGGGCCCCATACACACCCACACCAATGAATTTTAAGTGCATGTGACTGCTAACGTCAAAAATATGTTAGATATTTGACCTCCCTCCCCCCGAGTTAGGGGGGGGGGGGTAAAAAAAATCCCACACAATATTCATTTTTCTTCCTTTTTTCCCCTTTTCTTTCCTTTTTTTTGTTTTTGTTTGCTCTCATGCTCAAGGGCCCCCTTGACCTCGGGCCCTGGGCCCTGGCCCACCGGGCCCAATTATAAATCCGGTACTGCGAATTTAGATACTCCGTATCCAAATTCTGATACCCGTATCCGAATTTGGATTAAAAACAGCTGAAACGGGATATCAGCTGGAATTAATATTCAGCTTCGCAGCGCACCATACTGGTATGTATGAAAGTCAAATAACATTATCATCATTTGTCATCTAAATTCTAAGACAGTTTTGGCCAAATTATTTTGCCTTCTGTGATAAGGAGGTATCATGACATGTTTCGAAGCTGTCCCGCTGGAATTGCACAGATGGAAATGACATTTCCACAGATAAATTTATCATAAATGCAAGAAAGATGTTCTTTTGACATTTACTTGCCAGCTTGCGCTATCGATTTGTTTCCTGCGCCACGACAGGCGTATCAGAATTCGGATACCCCTCCATATCCTTATTCTGATATGGGTATCACCATTTGGATACAAAATGTACGCGGTTATCCAAATTCGGATACGTATCCGAATTGTGAGTTCCGCCGAACTGATATCAACATATAAAGCAAATGTGATTACTATATGCTAATCCCAGAGAGATGATTAGCATGTCTCTGGCAAATTCTCATTAAAAAACATTCATTTGAATAGGAATTACAATGGCGAAGTTCTTACGATGTTCGTACGACAGCCGTGCGAACGCCGTGCGGCAATCGTATGCAGGTATTCGCAAGGCATTCGTATCAGATATTTAACATGACAAATGACCAGGCTGCGAACTTAAGAATTGTTTTTGATCGTACGATGTTCTAGGGGCGTTCGTATACGAAACGGTCAAAACAACCGATCGCAGCTTGTTCGTAAGGGTATTTTTCCATCGATTTTAAAAACAAAAATTAATTTTCGACAAGGGGAAATACATCTATTAACATTGCCCTGAAAAGAAATGTCCTTGTAATTAACATTTGTCAGATATTTGTAAAAAAATATACCTATTCTTGCGAACGCCGTGAGAACGTCGTACGAACCTCATTCTTAAATGATTCGTACGAATCTTTTGATCGTACGAACATTGTGACCGTAGCTTTAGCGATCGTTTACGAATATCTGATGAAATGAACAAAACGAGACATTATAAGATCGAGTCCTTGGGACATCAAACTGAAAAGAAAGAAAAAGGGGGAAAGAAGGGGGGGGAGAAAGGGGGAGGGGCGCAAAAAGAAAGGTAAGAGAAAAGAAAGAGGGAGGGGCGCAAAAGGAACGAAAAAGAAAGAGGGAAAGAAGGAATGGCGCAAAAAGAAAAGAAAAAGAGAGAGAAAAGGGAAAGAGTAGAGAAAGATGGAGGGGCGCAAAAAGTATAGAAAGGGAAAGGAAGAGGGCGCAAAAAATGAAAAGACACTAAAGGAGGAGGGGCGCAAAAAAGGAAAGAAAAAGAAACAGGAAAGAAGAGAGAGGGTAGAGAAAGAGGGAGGGCACAAAAAAAGAAAAAGAAAGGAAAGAGAAGAGAAAAATGGAGGGGCGCATAAAGGAAATTAATAGAAGGAAAGCAAGAGGGCAGATAGGAAAGAGAAAAGATGGAGGGAGGGGCGCAAAAAGGAAAGGATAAGGAGGGAAGGGTGCAAAAAGGAAAGAAAAATGAAAAGACAGAAGAAAGGAGGGGTTGCAAATGAGGAAAGAAAAACAAAGGGGAAAGAATGAAAAG